>NW_019289560.1:0-139387 GCF_000500325.1 Leptinotarsa decemlineata
ACAGTCTCAAAAACCAAAGAAGGCTCAGGATGTTAAGTTTACTCCGGATCACTAAGCCTAAAGATTAAGTGGGAATGGGAAAAATACCAGCGTGGTTCAAACAGAACTGGCTGGTATCTCAATTGCCACAATAGAAATAACCAGGAGAGGAATTTCTGGCAAAAACTACAATCTGCACTGATAGTAGACAAGCCCTATTAGCCTTGAACAGACAACGTGTTACCAGCCCGGAGGCTAGTACTAGATTGTCAACAAGATTTAGCCAGAGCCTAGGTAGATAATAACATTATCCTAAGGTGGGTTGAAGGGCACAACAGGAGTTAAGGTAATCGCATTGCTGAGTCTTTAGCCAAGAAAGCGGCTGGACTAAGAATTTCAGGACCCAGTGACACCTACGTACTGATGACTTCGGCAATTGCGGAACTAGCCAAACGTCACACCCATGCTCAATCAATAAAGAGATGGGATGGAATCAACGGATGCAATCTTGCCAGGATCACCCTGGGCGACCCTAGAAAGCTGGCACCGAAGAAATATCTGGCGATGACACGGAAAAATCTACGCTTAACAGTAGGATTTCTGACTGGCCATTGTAAACTAAGAAAAGAAAGAAGGCTAGTGGAGACACCTCTATGCAGGATGTGTGAACAGGAAGATAAAACTGTCAGGCGTGTGTCCGGAGTTATCGTCAACAAAAGAGTGTGTGTTCGGCGAGTCTTGGCCTACACTTGCCGATATAAAGGATATGTCTCCTAGTGACATGTCCACCTTCCTGGAAAGGACAGGATGGACGATGACCTAGGAGGACAACTCCTTGGGAGGATGTACTATAGGTCACATGTGTCCTGAGTGCTGTGGGCCTACACTCATTCTCCCTACTCTACAGATAAAGATAGAGAATCGAAAGTCCTTTAAACATTTATAAAAATGTCATCTCATAATGAATTATCAACAACTACGAAAAGTGTTTTGTTTTGTATGTCTATATGTCTCATAATTCTATTAAAATTTATTGAATTCCACAACTTCAAATTTGATTTTTTCGAAAGCTCTATCAAGATTTTGTGTTTATTTGAAAGGATGTTGTTGCAGATTCTGGGAGCTGCCACCGTCTACCTAGTGATGTTCATACAGTTTGATCTTGCTGCTGGCAAGAAAACAGCTAACTGAGAAGAGCAACATAAAAACATAAGTGTGATGTGTTTATGATTTGATTGATGTTATAGTATACTAGATTGGCAAATTTAATGTTCATATCGCAACTGTTTTGTGACATTATATTTATTTGAGGAAATGGAAAGAAGATGAGCTCATAGGCATTTCAAAACATTGCTGTTTTGGAGGTTTGAGAAGCATTTGTTGATCTCATTGAAGATTGTGGCAAAATATAACTGATGAGAGTAATTATGATGCACTGTTTGGAACCTTTGGTGTAGTAATGAATATTACTGGAGTTTTCTTCCAACACCAAATCGTTACCTTTAACACCTCGACACGTGTTTCGATCATCAAGTGATCATCTTCAAAGAGGAAGATTAAAACTAAGAGGAAGTTTTAATCTTCCTCTTTGAAGTTATAAGTTAAGTTAAGTTCAAAGAGGAAGATTAAAACTTCCTCTTAGTTTTAATCTTCCTCTTTGAAGATGATCACTTGGTGACCGAAACACGTGTCGAGGTGTTAAAAATAACGATTTGGTGAAATTGGTAATAGTTTTTTATTATTAACTTTCAATTAGAATATCATTTTTGTATAACACTTTTGTCTATTTGATTCAGTCATAGTATTCACATTATTGATATCCACTGATGACGAAGTAATTAATCAGTGGAAAATCACCTGTTGCAAGGTATACTATACACTGTCCTTTCCGACAGGGCGGGCGTGTTATTGATAGAAAGTTCATGGCCTATTTGTATTATAGTAACTTCAAGAGATGGAACTTGGAACTGTTGGAATGTCACAAAATGGTGTTAATGAAAAATATTAGAAGTTGTCAAAAACAGTTGTTTTTCACCTGAAGGTGTATTCGTGTTGAGTATTGGTAAATACTCAACACAAAGTAAATATACAATACCACATGAGTCAGAATTTAAATGAATAATCAACCACATGTACAAGCTATAATATTACATTTAATAATGAGCAGAATTTTCTATTTGTTGAAATTATTTCTGAAACAACCGCTATATACTTACCACAAAACAGAAGGTTCCACAGTAAAAAGTACCGCCACCACATTTTCCGATAGCTGCAAACTAAAATTTGGATACACCGATTGACAAACTCACAAATATCGGTAAACACAAGAATGACGTGAAACCAGTTTCTATGATTTGTCTACAGACGATAATATCAATTATCTCATAATTAGATGTAATATTCCTCAATGTTTCGAAGGTCTGTACAAACGACGAAAGAAATATTTTTGTTGTCCATGAAGCACAATTCGTCGGAACTACGTTGACTACTGCAAACGCAACGATGTGTCCGTAAAAGAAGGTTCAACTAGTAATTAGTTAAGAATAACAATAGAATGCTTCCATTCAAAAGCAAATTATACTGATCATGTCTAAGTGATGCATATAACCACTTTATTTATAAAGGTATTTCCGTTAATTCGGGATAGTATATACCTCCACACTGATAAACAATTCAAATGTTAGCGTCAATAGCAGGTAGTGTCTAATAAAAGGGTGACAAGGGTTCATAAGAGTGCCATTTATTATAATGACTCAATAGCACCCTGAGTCTAAGTATTTCAGTTCGACCTGTCTTACCTGTCTTACCTGTCTTACAAGGAAAGGATTTTTCCTGCTTGTTCAGACTATTCCCAAAAAGGGCCAGAAAAATCTTGCAAACAACTATAGACCAGTCGCTTTACTAACAGTGATATAAAAAATCATGGAGAAAGCCGTAAACCACCATATCCTTGAATATTTGGTAGGCTTCAATACCTTGAGCGATCATCAATATGACTATCGTATGTCACCCATATTTTGAATAATGCAATCGAGAAACATGAAGAGTCAAGAGCTGTTGCGCTTGATATTTCTAAGGCCTTTGATCGTGTGTAGCATGAGGGTTTGCTGGCCAAATTTCGATGGTACGGCTCGTCGGATCTTTTTTGTGTATGGCTCTCCAGTTTACTAAAAGAACGTTCCCTGCTAGTGGCCGTTGATGGATATCTCTTGAATCCTTTCACCGTGAACGCTGGTGTTTCCCAGGGATCCATATTGTTTCCAACCCTGTTTGTACTGTCAGTGTGGTCCACTAAGTGTGCAATAAATGGGAAACTTTTTTATAATCGATTTCTCAGAAAATTTTATTCTTGACAAAAGTTGGTACATGTTCCAAAACTATACCAAGTGTACCTGAAATGGCTTTATGACAAACACCATACAGGATAGGCCAAAAAATATAAAGTTCGTTCAAGAGTAAAGTACCATTATTTCAAAAAATATAGAAATATGTTGAGGAGAAAAGTTGCTTAGAATTGAAAGTTATGTTCATATACGAAGTCATGGCCTGCTATTCGAAGCCGGTCTGTTTGAAATTCCTTAAAATTCTACTTACACTTGAATAGCAAATTTGTTTGTCTGGATGCCGCTCGTTGAAAATATTTGCAGCTTCGCCATTGTTTTAAAACCATCACCACAGATTAAAACTAATTCTGCCTTTTCAGTTAACGTTAATAATTCTCGGCAAGGCATTTTTAATTAAGGACAAATATGAAAACGTTTTACAGGCAGGTTTGATGAAGCCACACTATCAAACTACAGTATTGTTTTAGGGCGTATGTGTTTTTTGTTCATGGCTATCCGCGATAGATTTTGGATTGTTTTTTAATATATGTTCTAGTTGAGGCATTGTTGTCAGAATAAAAGAAATTTTATACTTTTATTGACAGTTTATTCATATGAACATTATACTTAGTAAAGTATTTGCCTCGTTAATAAGAATATTTGTTTTATTCTAGAGTTCTGTTAAATATCGTTGCAACAAACATGAAGTTGACGGTCACCTAAAAAAATACAAATCCAAGTAAATTTTACAAATACACTTTAATTTGATAAAAAATACTTCAAACTGATTTGATTGTGGCTACTTCAAATACATATTAAATCAAAATAGTAAAAGTATGTATCATACGAGGGTAATTCTAAATTTTCCAAAAGAAAAAAATTCGAATAGCAGGCCATGACTTCGTATATGAACATAACTTTCAATTCTAAGCAACTTTTCTCCTCAACATATTTCTATATTTTTTGAAATAATGGTACTTTACTCTTGAACGAACTTTATATTTTTTGGCCTATCCTGTATAGTGTTTGTCATGAAGCCATTTCAGGTACACTTGGTATAGTTTTGGAACATGCACCAACTTTTGTCAAGAATAAAATTTTCTGAGAAATCGATAATAAAAAAGTTTCCCATTTGTTGCAGACTTAGTGAACCACAACGACATATTGAAAAAAATCAAGAATCCAATATATTGCTTTACTGATGACAATATACTTGACTCGTCATTCCATTTGGCTTCCAGAACATCGGCTGTGAATGCACATTTTCACCAGCAGGAGGGGGCTGCATATCTTAATGAGGATCTAGATATACATGATTTCGAATTGGGGTGAAAGTAACCAGGTCCAATTCAATGCCACGAAAACCCAAGCATAGGTTTTCTTCAAAAAGATAAATGTCTCCGAACCAGATATGATAAAGTCAGGACAGACAATCCCGCTTTCTGCTTCGATAAGTTTCTTAGGGGTTGAAATGGACACCAATATGTCTTGGAAGAATCATGTCGCTGGCTGCTGGAAAAGGCTGCTACTGAAAAGCTTGGAACACTGTTCCGAACCAGAAAACTGTACACACCTCAGCAACTGTTGATGCTTTATGAAGCTCAGATCAAACCTTCTTTGGAGTATTGTTCTCATGTATAGAGCTTCGCCCCAAACATACTTTGAAGCTGAAAAGAGCTATCCGCCTGATTGGAGACGCGAACATCACTTGTAACCTTGATAGTCTGGAACATCAAAGAAGTTTGGATTCGTCTGCCTTCTATCGATACTTTCACGGAAGATGTTCAAGTGACTTGGTGCATTTGATTCCACCAAGAGCGGTACATATCAGAAATACGCGACGGACTCTGACTGCTCATCGCTTTGAGATTCGACTCAGTACACCTCGAACTTCACTGTTTATGTGCGTTTATGTGGAATATACACCCTGAGAATGTTTTTCCTAATGAATTTTATCTCCAGCGATTCAAATCCAACGTGAATCGCTATTTTCGCATAGGCACCGCTCTTAGAGCACCTTAGGGATTTTCCTGTACTGGTTGTATTTCGTCCTCAAAAAACAATCTACAACGAAAAACACTGTTATTTTCAAGTAGATACATCCCTATTTTTGAAATCATTGAAATTCAATGAATTATCAATAAGTAATGTTGGACTTGTATAAAATCGTTGAGTTGATTACATCCCTGATATGTTTTCAATGAAGTAATTATCATTATCATGTCAAGTTAATGAGTAACTGTATTAGAAAATGAGATATTCACTGATCAAAATTTCACTACCGAAGTAGGAACCAAAGTGGAATTATTAACTAAGTCAAACTTGAAATGCAACGTTCTTGCGATTAAATGATTATGATTTGAACAAAATACATCAGTATCAATATCAGTCACTCGGTAAGGTTATGTCCAGAGTGAGTGGGTCTATTCGACCCTCCACCGCAACCCTCCGTAAGAGTGTGCCTTTGAAACCAAGGTTAAGTTGAAATCAATAGTACCACTCCCTACTAAAAATAAAAAACGCATCGGTGATATCTTATCACATTTACTACTTCAATTAACCATTGAAATTCAATGAGTTCTTATATTTACCACACTAGGAATCGCAATTTGAAAGGTAAGACCTCGTTAATCCGTAGCTTGCCAAAAGTTTTGACTTCTGAGAGTTGTCCTTTGCAGAGGGGCGACTGCTGGTTAACAGAAAAACATATTCTGAACAGACGGATTCACGTCAGAAGTAGAATTCATTTGATTACCAAAAGTATCATTGGGTATCCGGTTGATTCAATGATATTGTTTTCTCGGTGTACCTATCACACCGTATATGTATTACTTCGTAGTAAACAATGACAATATAGAGATGCATAAAAACATTATTAACATCATAAAATCATCGCCTTAATTGAGGTCAGCACTGTAGTTTTCTCAAATCTAGTATTTATCACGAGACTGAATAATATTTCAGAATATTCATGATCATTCTTTTGACGCTCTGAAGTTTGAACTAAATGAATTTGAAACTGCGGCGATCCAGTTTATGGCAATTTTGCTACAGACTTTCCTTTTGAAATATACCAAAAGTTATTAGAAATGAATGCTCATTGATTGAAAATATCTACTATTCATCATCAGGGAGAGAAACTTGCTTGTCATATTCAGATACTGAAACATCTCTCGTTAGTTATTAGCATGTATGATTGTATGTTGGTACTTTATATGTATACACACCATCAAATGAAATTTGTTATACAACACATATTGACTGAATGTGAACTCATGGTCTCGTAAACTATGGAGAGTAGAAGTAAGGAGTTAATTTTGACTTATATAGCTGCTTTATTTCAAAGAAGAGTTCTGTAAGAGGCATCATATAAATTGGGTAACGCAATCAACAATTCAAATACTATGGAGATTTAGATGCTGAATTGATTTATGCCAGTCAGATAACAAACTATTTTTTGAGGACGAGCCACAAGTACTACGGGACAATTCCTAAGACACTCTGAAATCGGTGCCTGTGCGAAAGTAGCGATTAACGTTGGATTTGAATTGCTGGAGATTGAAATCATTTGGAAAAACGTTCTCAGGAAGTTTATTCCAACCCTCCTTTGAAGTTCCAAACTATCAAGGTTGCAAGTGATGTTCGTATCTCCAATCAGGCGGTTTGCTTTTTTCTGGATGGAATCCAGCAGCTTCAGGGTATTCTTAGGGGCGGAGCTCCATACGTGAGAACAATACTCTGAAGAGGGTCTGATCTGAGCTTCTTAAAGCATCAAAAGTGGCTGAGATTTGTACAGTTTCTTGGTTCGGAACAGTGTTCCAAGGTTTTGAGAAACAGCCTATGCAATTCCAGCGACATGATTGTGTCAAGACATAATGGTGTCCATTTTGATCCTCAACAAACTTATTGAAGCGGAAAGTGGAATTGTCTGTCCTGACATTATTATATCTGGTTCTTGGATACTTATCTTTATGGAAAAAAACAATGCCTGGGTTTTCATGATATCGAACTGAACCTGGTTACTTCCACTCCAATTCGAAATCACCTCTAGATCCTAACTAATATATGCAACACCCTGCTGCTGGTGAAGATGTGCATCTGCAACGGATGTCTTGGAATACAAATGGAATGACGAGACAAGCGTGCTGTCGTCAACAAAACAATGTATTGAATTTGTGGTTTTTTCCAAAAGGTCGTTAATATATAATGATAAGAGGGGTGGAGACAATATGGATTCCTGGGAAACATCAGCGTTGATGGTGATATCCATCGACGGCCACTTGCAGGGAACATCTTTTCATAAAGCTGGAGAGCCATACACAAGTGAGGAAAAATATAACTTGGGGTATTGTTTCAATGGAGTCCTGAGTATCGTATACAACCATTTACAACTATGTTTGTTTCTTATATTATTTGATATCAGAAACATTTCGAAGCGTGTTCAGAATTATTCATTTTGTTCAAATAATATGTATGATATCCATATAAGAAATGCATTTTTTGTCTTGAAAAACATCTATATTATATAGAATCTATATCAATTTATACGAGAACACTACATCAGATATTCATACTATGGAAATGCTATTGATGAATATACTAATGATGGAAATGAAGCTTCTAAGATGAATCGTAGATTTTATCGAAGTTATACTTCAATCGACTTTCATTTGAAGAAGTCATGCTTTCAAAAATTTTTCAGAAAACTGCTTCAGATTGCTTCATTCTGATTGGTTTTGAGTAGTTTTTTGCCTACTTTATGCCTCAGAAGGTATAAGAGTATTATTTTCCTATTGTTGAACTTGAAAATGAACCTTATTAATGTTATTTTGCTGCATCCTCTGAGCTGAGTTGTATAGTGTTCTCAGAGAAATACAAAATGACAGCTAAACACTTTAATCCTTGTCTCTCGACAAGGATTAAAGTTGATTTTTCTACAGTACCTTTGCCTTTTGCAGGAGAATATAATGCGTTTTTGCTTGCATACGATCTAACAATAGTTCACTATAATCTCTATTGAGTACCTACCTCTGGCTTATCATTTGGGATCAAATTGTCAATTCAGTATATCTGTGAAAACCATTTACGCTTTTGGTCTTTGAAGCTAATGCTATGAAACTTTTTTATAGCAGTCTTTGGCAGTTGTGTACAGTACATTCTGAGAATACAATTGATATTTTCATTAAAAAGACTTCAGTCAGATAGAGTCAGGCAGAGGTGAGATTAATTCCACTTAAATGATTAAATTCAGATATTCTACCAAAAAAAAACATGCTCATTAGTAATTCGTCAATATCTCCAGGTTAGAAAAATGCAAAATTTGCTGAAAATCAAAATCAATATAAATAAAAGATGTTGATTTATAATTGCATACAGTACAGATAAGATTGATGAAAGTGAAAATATTTTTTTAGATAAGATTTAGCTCTGTGAACCCGTAGGTACCGGGTGCTGCAGCACTAATTCCCTTGATCAGGTGCGTTCAATACCCCACATAATACTTCTTCGTTAAATTCTCAAAGGTACTGTACAAAAATCTCAACTCACGACTCAGTAACAATGAATAACCTTTCAATTTCAATTCTTCAAGTTTAGCATTGTCTAGACTTCAAGAAAAGAGTATGTGATCAAGGGTGGGAATATAAGGAAAATGCATGATGACGCTCCTAAGGTCCAGAGGTAAAATAGCTTCTCAATCGGATCTCCGGGTGAGAGCTGATACAAGGGCATCATTCTGCAGAAGTATTTCGAAAACCACAGGAAAATAGCATGGTAACTGCGGTGGCTAAGTGGCCCACTAGCACCTTTAAAATCGTTTTCTGCAACATCAGAGGACTCAAACTCAACTATAAAATCAGTGCACCAACATCTGCAAACAAATAGTCCTCATTTTCTTGCACTCACAGAAACCAAAGTCAGTGCTTCAACAAACCCCGGCTATGATTTCCAGTCCCGATTCAAACGTAACTTTGGAATATCTCTTTTTATCAGAAGCGATCTCTCCTGTTAACGAGAGGAAATGCTGGAACACCTAAAACTTTGAGGTTATGTGGATCGAAATAATATCACAGAAGATCACCAAATTCATATGCTGCGTTTATCGACTACCTAGCAATACACAATATAGGACACTATTCTCTCCACTCGCAAATTCCACTAACTTTCTGCAAATCAATCATCCCAGTGAATTGAAGAGTATAAATTATCAACCAAAATTGAGAACTGGAGCCCTCAGGTTAGGTAAGGTTGATAAGCAGTGAGCAGTGAATCCACGGGTTGAGTGGATCATAAAATATATCAGAATACTCTTTAAGGATTTTCTCAAAAATATCGATTCCAAAATATAGCGGAAATGTATTGAACATGTTATAAAAGAAAAGATCTACATATGGAAATGAAATTGTAAGGAATTGGATTCATCTTATGATAACGCACCAAAATGTTTGCTTGTATCTAATACATTTTTGAATAAGCTTACCTATTTTTTATTATGTGAATGTTTCAAACTGAAATGAAGAAACAATATTAATTGAGTATGAATAAATAAATATATCACAAGCGTCTTCAGGTAATACAACGACCCGAATGCTCATAAAATATTTTGTTTGAGACCCGGTGAATCTGGTGAAGTATTATAAATCCGCCTATACCAGTTGTGGCAAATCCTAACGGAATTACAAAATTTTGTTTGAGCACTCTGTTAGCGTTTTACATGTTTACATTCATGATGAGCATTTATTACTTTTTACACCGTTGCAAATGGAATAATCTCACCATTGAGAGAAAGTGGAGTACTGGATATTCTGTTCATTCTAATCCTTTATGAGGACTCCATTATTGCACTCAGAATTCATAATTACAAACAATGAGGCTACAACTAGACTCGTTTTTTCCCTACACAACTGAATCCTCTTTGGCTGTGTTCATCCATTTGAAAACAATTGTGCTTAGCTCACTTTATTTGGAAGAAGGATTTTTTCAGGAGTGACCGGTTTTGAAAGATTCGATTGAGTTAGTTTTATGGTGTTTCTGTATGAAAGAAGTGAAGCTGAAATATTTTATGATGATATTGAAAATTAGCTCTGAACCCTAGTAGGCTTGTGGAATACTAGAAGTTCTGAATTTCACTGTTTGAGAGAAAAAGTGAAGTCTGAAAAATCAACTTGTCTGGACTGATGATAGGTGAATTATTATTTAGGCGTATTCAACGATAACATTTATTAACACAAAACACAATGACAAAGAAAAACGAAAAATAGGAAAGTACAATGTAGCTTCAAACAACTAATTTCGAAGTGAACACTTTCCACTTTTCACCAGAATGTCATGTGTTAACAGCTCCACGGCTAGCACCAAAAAATAACTATGCTTTCCTCTCCAGCTTTCTTCTCACGGAAATCTCTGTCCTTGCATTAAGCCCCGTCCACACGGTTCTGGAGTGTTCGATTTGGATTTTGCAATTATTTCACACTGAAATAATTTGTTAGTTTTTGGAAAAATTTTCATTTGTTGGGTATTGGTGACAGATCAAAAATGCCTATAAACTATTACTGTAGTCAAGCACTGTTTTTCCCGATTCTATTTATACTTTATACTGTGCCATTCTCTTAAAACCATGCTATATTGAATCAATGATTGAGTGAAACACGGAGATAATCCTTACTTCTATCCTCCATTTCATAAAACTTTACACGCTCTCGTGTGCAAATACCATGTCGCCATTCTGAGTCGAATACGATAGAATGCTTCCGAGGAAAATGAAGGATTTCATTATAGGCTAGGCGAATAAAGAGGATGGAAGATGCTGCCATTATGAGGTTCTTAGAACATGGTAATTAGGATAAAATGCGATACACTCCATCCTGTCATAATATAGAGAAATGTCTTTTTTCTCGATAATTGGGACTTTTCACATACATGTAGACTATAACAATGAGAGATAATGGAACAAATGAAGGAATCAGTGAACAAACGAAATCAAATGGCAGGATTTTTGACATCTCTATACTAATCTATATTATAATCATAAATGTGACAGTTTATGAGGATGGATAAATGTATGTATTTATGTATGTGTGTAGATCTTTCACGCCTAAACGACTAAACGGATTTAGATGAAACTTTACAGCTCATAAGAATAATATATAGGCTACAATTTACAAAGGTTTTGTGTAATTTTGTTCATAATATAACGATAAGTATTGAATAAGTCGGAAAAAATTCTTGCTCTCTAAGAGCTATCTACCGTAAGATTGTTTATCTTGAATATGTAGTTCTAAATAAAAATTTGCCACTATATGGAAAATACTGAGCCATTAATACAATAAAAATTGGAAACTTTTTACAATGCACATTTCAAAATATTTGTCAGATCTTTAGAAAAATTGATACATTTGTAGTTTTGAGTATTTGATATAAGTTAATTTTGTCTTTTACGATACTGTTTATAAAGGGGAAATATTAAATCATAATGAAAGAGTACAGAACTGATAAAGTGAACGGCATTACGAGTACATAGTGCACATTAATACTCGAATGCGTGAACCCTGTAAACCATTATTTATCAGCAAGGGCATTCTAAGCCTCACCTGCATTTTCATTCTAGAGTATGCATGTCTAATACACAAAAACCTCAATACAGTTGACACCTCAAAAACCAATCAGTTAAATGAAATATGTTACAAGGCAAATATCGGAAAATAAAAAACCATCCCTATTCCGAAATCTACTTTGACAAAGGACTCTCTGATTTATGAAAGCAAAAAAATATGTAATCACGTACCCCCCGAAATCATAAATGAGAGAATTCATTACAAATTCAGAAAAATAATGGTCAATCAATAGCTACCCACTTATAAAATATTGAATAGCATCAGCAAAAAAACTGAAAGGATTAGAATTGGTAATCCTACTAATCCTTCTCCTACTAATATTATAAACGCGTACACAGTAATTATAACGAATCGTTTAAGAGTTATCACGATAAGATTAACTTGAAGCAACGCAGTAAGCCATTACGCGTCGCGTCTACTGTAAGACGACGGGGGCGATATGCGGGGGTAGAGAGGCGGTCTAAGCAATGGAGCGCCATCGCCGAGAACGCGACCCCAACGCGGGCAGACACGTGAGGGCAGACGCCGTTGACGGCTGTGTTGGTTTTCCGAAATTTCTTTATAGGTAACTTGATTTGATTTTCGAACCTATTCATTACTTAGTGTAGCTGGCATATTTTTTCAGTTACTGTATTTTTAAAGTAGATAAAAATTTTAATTACTAGCTGTTGCCTGCCGCTTCGACCGCGTAAAATGTGGTTGTCACATTAAGTTTCGTGACAGACTATTTTAAACAAATAGTTACAATAATTTTTCATTAATCCAAAACATCAGGTTTCTAACTTCAGAATTGACGAAATTCAATACAATTTTTGAATTCCTTTTTCTCCATTGTGGGTGGAAATTCCTGATATCATTTCTTGATGCTTATTTACGTTATACAAAGAACCTTCTTGTATATTTCAAGATTGTAGGTTCAGTAGCATCGGCTGTACGTTAATATAAGAGTGTCAGTCAATCAATAGGTACCCTCTTATACAATACTAGCTGTTCCCTGCTGTTTTATCCGCATTAGCGTGGGAACCTACCCTATGTGTTATTCCGGGTCATGATCTATCTATATACCAACTTAATTTGTATCCGTTGAGCTGTTTAGGCGTGAAAATGTAAAAAACGTAAATACATATATTTCGTTCATCCATCCTAACAAACTTTACGCATTTATAATATTAGTAGGAGAAGGATTAGTAGGATTATCAATGTATTCCATTCTAATCCTTTCAGTTTTTTCTGCTGATGCTATTCAATATTGTATAAGTGGGTACATATTGATTGATTGACACTCTTATATCAATGTACAGCCGAAGCTACTGAACCCAGAATCTGGAAATATGCAGGTTGGTTCTTTGTTTAGCAGAAAAGGGAATCGGGAATTTTCACCCCCAAGGGAAAAAATAGGGGTTTCAAGATTGTATTGAATTTTGTCAGTTTTGAAGTTGAATAAAAAAATATTGTAACTATTTGTTTAAATGGTCTGTCACGAAACTCAATGTGCCAAACCAAATTTTACGCAGGCGAAGCCGCGGGCAACAACTAGTAATGATATATAGAAAACAATGAATAAAAAAAATGAAACAAATATACAAACAGTTCAAGCTGAACTTCGCCTTTCATAATTTTTTTTGTTTATGTTGATGAATAAAGCCGATTTTTTTTTCACCGTAGTATGTACTGGTCAGGCCCGATCTCCTGAAGCCCCGATACATTCGGGAGGGCGCGCCAGCAATATCAGCCAATGACCACTCCCCACACTGTGGTGTAAGTGATCATTGGGTCCGAGAATCATGTGAGCCAAGAATGACAGCCTTCTGCATCTGTGCGGCTGAGATTTCTGCCTTAGTGCGGCAAGCCGGTATGATTTTAAGATTCAAGAGTAGAGAGGGCATCATTCCACCAAGGACTCCAATAATCAGAACAACCATCTTGACAGAGTGATCTGGATAGAGTCTGCGGAGTTCGAAGAGAAAATCTCGATAGTTTGTGTTGATACTTGACGCGGAGAGAGTTTTTCACTGCTGTTACCTCTTGTGAGTGGCGTTGTTCCATCCCGAGGTAAGTATACGTCTCTCCGGCATCCAGATGGTGTAGGATGCTTCCATCTACGAGCTGCACATACTCTCCGTAGTCCCCGCATCGTCCTCTTTTGAGATGGACCATTGCATATTTGTCTATCCCGAATTTCATACCGATAGCATGGGTGTACTCTTCCACCACCCTCAAGGACTGATGGAGATCCTTCTCTCCAGAGGCATAAAGTTTAAGATCATCCATATGGAACAAATGGGTGATCTTGTGGCTCCGGATTTCGGGGGTGCCACAGTTATACCCTCGAGTATTTCTGAGCGCAACGGATAATGACAATAGTGAGATGCAGAAGAGAAGGGGACTGAGGGAATCACCCTGAAATACACCCCTTCTGAAAGTGACCCACCCTGTTTGGACTCTTGCTTGACTAGATGTTATGATGAAGCGAATTCGCCAAAGTGGTATCAGTTGTTCAATGCATCTCACTATTCTGTCGGGTACCAGGCCATAGAGAGGTTACGCTTATATTGTATCGAGTCCTGCGTTATACATCTATCGATGAGCAGGTTCTCTTTACATCCAGCGACTCCTCTCTTTGACCTTCTCTGCTCATATATCCGTTCGAACACTCGGTCAACTGCGGTGAGTATTCGTGTGTATAAGATGCTTGTAAACAACTTATAACACGAATTCAAGCATGTTATAAGTCTGTAATTCTTAGGAATCGACAAATCTCCGCTTTTGGGGATAAGAACGGTCCGCCACTCGACAAACCAATCCGGAATCGGCTGCTCTTCGTCCAGCCATGAGGTGAAAACTCTGGCCAGATGGCGGTGGTGTTTGGTAGTTTTTTCCACCAATAAGTGTTCAGCAGATCTGGGCCTGGCGCAGCAAAGTTCTTGGAACCCACAAGGGCTCTTTGAACGTCATCCGGGGTTATCGGGTTGCGCAGTTCATCGAGCTCAGGCTGTCGAAGCTCTCTGTTGAAAGCTTCGAACTAGGCTAGGGCTGTTATTATTATTATTATATCAAAGAAGAAAGTAATACGAATCATGAAATTATGAAATAACAGAAATTAATTGGCTCCGGGGCTACTTCAATGATTCCAGTGGCGCAGTTGCTTTTTCAGCTAACCCGAAAAAACCAATATCCTCTCTCTCATAAAACAAAATGTAGTGTATCTCCAGAGGTTCCACTAAATTCACTGCATCGCCAGAACACTTAGTGACACGACTATCGTCAAACTTAAACCAGTCCGATTCGTCTTTGACCAATGCGTAATAATGACCTGATTCAATGCCAGAACCACTGTGAACAATGACTGCATGAAGATTATAGAAGTGGTCTGTTAGATTGAAGTGTTCATCTATTTCAAACCATCGTAAGAGTTTGGTGCTTCCGTCAGAGGTTGAGTCATGTTTGAAGATCATGTGTTATTATTAGATCGACTGGTGCCTCAGGTATACTTGTTTTCTTATAGTTAGTTTGACGCATGTTTGGCAATACAGTCGATCATCACCTTGTTGAAAGCCCCATTTTCAGATCATTGAACAATAAGCTTTGGACGGACTGGTTATCAGTCATATTAGGAAACGATAGTTGAAGTTCCCCAGAATAAAGTATATAATTTCGGCTAGTTGTTAAGAAAGTAAACTTGGGGTAAGATAAGGTAATAATCAAAAATGTGGAAATGTGGTCTATAGTCTCTCTGATCTGAGGGATCAAAAAAATGGAACCACGAAGATCAGAAGTAGAGAGCCTAGATACGACATCGGCCATCGGCCATCGGCTATCGATTGAGAATCCTGCATCTATCACTGCAAATAAGCAACCCAATTATATCAGAATCCGAAAGCGTTCATTCGTGATCCTATACTGGATGGCTTTGTTTTCATCTGTCATATACCTCATTAATAGTATTTGGCTCAATTAAACTCAATTGTCCTCAACAAGAATAATACTGTGTAAGAAACGGACCTGACGTATCTCCTTACGAAGATACCATCCCCTGGGATCGATGGGGACTTCCATCTTTGTTAACTACATATAAATCAAAGTCCAAACGGCAGTCTGTTGCAAAGCCACACTTCTACTTCCATCACTGAATTCATATGCTTCATTCATGACACAGAAGCGCACTATTGATCGGATCTATGACCGATCGAATAGGATCATGAACGCTATACATTTGACTCCTTGTTTCATCTAATACGATTGCAACATCTCTAAAAAAGTACAGATGAGTAAGAGTTTGCAGTGTTTGTTGAAGGTTAACGAGTCTAGACGATTCTGTTTTTTGAATGACATTGTTATTATATCGAAGCTATGGATATAAAAATAGATGGTAGCTCTGAGACGTATCAAGCAGTTGGGTCTTTTCGATACCTATTCCACTACTACCGATTTGTCGATATACCTTAAGCTACAATTTCTCTTGTGCTCACGAAGTCGGTTACTCACACTCCTTTTCGTGGTTCCAATATGAACAGATTCTTAGATCTTTGAAGACTCACGACATTCAGTTGAAAATATTAGTGATATGAGGTCAGATCCAGGAGACATACGGTAGCTTCGATGCGGTCTCTTTGTACACGATGATGCCAGAAGACACTATACAGTCAGTTGTCGAAGTATTATCAGCAGACATAACCGCCCTATTCGCTCATTATCATTCATCACCAATGTTTTTCCTGTGTGACATTTTTTCTATCAATAAACGGATAATGTCGAATTGGGCTGGCCGTTAAGTTTTGTAACGCGGTTTTTTCTATTGGTTGGGAAGGATATCAAAAATGTTCGTAGATAAACAATTTAGTGTTATGCCAACGTGTCGGACTTTATTAAATTCATCATCATAAAGTCCGAAACCTGTCGCCCCCATACGAACGACAACTCTCAGAAGTTGAGAAACTTGTACGAGCTAAGGACTAATGAGGTCTTACCTTTTAACGTGTAATTCCTAACACGGTATAAAACTAAATTGTTTATCTACGAACATTTTTTATTCCTTTCCCAACTGAAACTGAAGAAATTTCTCTCAAATCTGATATAATTCCACACAAAAATTCAATTCACAACGGAAAGGGATGTCTAAGAAATATGAGATAGTGGATCATAGAGTATACAGGAAACTATAGCACACATATGGAAGAATTCCAACCACCACCCATGCCCGCATTTGAGCGGGTATACGTTTTAGAAAAAATAATTTCCCAGCTACTTCAGATAGGCCTCATTCTGGGGGAATTTTGAAGAAACATAACGTTGAATAGATATTTAGGCCAACAAAAACGACCAGAGTCTAAGGCTAGGTAAGGCTCCTAGAGCAGGTCTTTAGCAACACCGGGGGTATACCAAATCCCTTGTAGCTGTGGATTCGTCTACATGGAAACATGAAAAGAAGTGTAAATACCTGAGAATAAAATTGTATCTAAAATTAAATCATAGCAGAGTTTCACTGTAAAATTCCTGTAGAATGATTATTTGAGTAGAGCTTCTTTTATTATTTTTCTGATTTTGTAATAAATTTCCTCAGTTATGTTTTAGAAGGGTGCGTGATTATATATTTTTTTGCTTTCATGAATCAGAGAGTTCTTCGTCAAACTAGATTTCGGAATAGGGAGAGGTATTTAATTTTCCGAGATTTGCCTTGTATAGTGTATCCATTCCCAATTGGAATGTACAGTCATAAACATTTCTTGCCTGTGGCCCCTAGTCGGACAGATAGTTAGTAAACGCGCTATCAAATGTAGTTGAGGAGTAAAGGCTCGGCTAGCTGGACTGGCTGAATATTAATTTTTTGTCCGTTTCACAATATTCCTTTATCAGTGCCGTGTGGTCGTGGGGTTAGATGAGGTAATGAGTGGTTTTGCAAACCGATTTTTGAAAACTTTTTGAAGAGATCAATCACCCTAACACCAAACTGATATTTTTGCACTCGACGCGCGTTTCGCTAACAAGGTTAGCATCTTCAGAAGAAGCAAATTGATACTGAATCTAAAGACAAGGGTCAGCTGTTCATATACCTAAAGTTTTTTGGTCCGATGTGGACTTTGTTTGTTGAATGATGATTATACTAATTGATTTCTTTGGAATTAACTAGTGGAACCACTACCTGCAAATTAATTTGTCCGCTTTTTAATCTATTGTTGACAAATTAGTTGATAATTACCGAAAAATCAATTAGGATAATCATCATTCAACAAACAAAGTCCATATCGGACCAAAAAACTTTAGGTATATAAACAGCTAATCCTTGTCTTTAGATTCAGTATCAATTTGCTTCTCCTGAAGATGCTAACCTTGTTAGCGAAAAGAGCGTCGAGTGCAAAAACATCAGTTTGGTGTTAGGGTGATTGATCTCTAAGAAAGTTCTCAACTTTTACACCAAAGGTTCCAATCTCATCATTCAAACCAATTTTTGTGAAAATCTTAGTGTTTTTGGGTACTTTCATCAATATGGCTTTCTGGAGACCTTTTGTGTGAGGAATCTGTGACAATCGACAGGGATCCGGAATTTGAAAATAAGGACTTACATGTTCAAGTTCAGCGAGTAATTTTAAATATTCATGAATGCTTGAAGAAGGAAAACTGTCACACTTCACAGAATGCTATTGTGAATAGAATATGCGAGTTAACGAAACTACCTCGTTCGACAGTTCTAGCGAAATCATGACATGGAAATACCCGAAAATATTCCAACGAAAAAGGTATTACTGGCGACCATAAAACAACGTAATTTCAAAAAAGAGTATATTATTGATTCGATATGTGAAACACGTGGTCATATTCTCTTACGTTTGACGCCATACTATTGTATGTTCAATCCAATTGAAATGGTTTGGGCCACAATGAAAGAAAGCTTGCGGAAATGTAATCAGTCACCGACTTTGAATGCTGTGGTGCTTGACAATATAAGGCGAGTGGTGAATGAAGAAGGTAATAGTGATGTGTGGAAGAACTGTGTGGCCCACGTTATGAAAGAAGAGAACAAATATTATGTGCAAAGTTCCATAAATCCGATCGTTATTCAACCCGATGATGATTCCACCTCATCCGAATATAGCGAAGAAGAATTTTGATTTTTTTAGCAATTTTGTTGGCCTCTATTATTTTGTAAATATATGTTTGACGAGAATTCGATGTGATTATTTGTGTTTTCATTGTATTTTAGAGTTTTCGACTTGGAAATCAACTACCTTGAATTTCGAAGTTTTTCATAATTACCCATGGTGTGAAAATTCAGTTGAGATAACTTTTTCATGGGGTGATCAATTACTATGATTGTAAGAATAAGTAACTGAAAAACTACCACTGAAAAATAATATGCCGACGCCTATGTCGAGGCGGGAATTCCTTCTCTGTGCTGTTCCAATTGGTATTGGAAATACTATAACATATTTCATTCAACTGCCTGGTTTTGAGGTATCAACTGTATTGAGGTTTTCGTGTATTAGAACTTACAGAGTCTAGAATGAAAATGCAGGTGAGGGTTAGAATACCCTTGCTGATAAATAATGGTCAACAGGGCTCACGCATTCGAGTATTAATGTGCACATTATCATTTCTGTACTCTTTCATCATAATTTAATATTTCCTCTTTATAAAAGTATTATTTTTAGTTTTCTGACAGGGACACACTACGAAACACCTGTAATTTAAGGCATTTTACCTTGAGATTCATACTATCTCCGGTTGGAGTACAAGGTGTCCGATGAATCAGAGAAATGTATATGAATATCGCTACAAAAAAAAGTGATCGCATCACGATTTTCGTGTTTGAAAAAAATATATATATATGAATAATGACGTAAAACTTACGTTGCTAATGGAAGGTACAAAAGATTGATGAATAATTTGACGGAATTCGTGTTTTCTCTTCCACGTTTAAAATGTAGGTAAAATTACAGGGTGAATCTGAGAAGCAATTCTTTGATTTTGCACTGATCTGATTGATTGAAACAGAAAACATTTGAAGGAATTTTTGGTTTTCAAAAATTCGATTTTTCAGGACTCCGTGATTACAAAAAATACTCTAAGAATACTGCATTTGTCTTGTCATTTGGTGCATTCTGTATTCAAATCAAAATTTTCCAATGAAATAATTGATTCAAAAAAATAATGTAACAAAAAAAAGTATGTATATACACATATTCTAGTATAATTTTTCTCAATAGGATATTTCGAATTGAAAATTAATTATTCTTGAAAACTTCTGAAAAGATGTCGGAAGGAAAGTTTCTTTCAAACTCCACCACATTCTACTTCTCTTGAATAATCGTGAAAGTTGTTGGTTGACATGGACATTTCAACTTTATTTTTTTAGCAGTAGTAGCTTCACTGTCATTATGAAAATTCATGAAAATATTTGAGTTCCATCAGTAGGTTATAGTAGGTTTACGATCCAATTGACCAAAACATTATGAACTATGCTGAACCATACGCTTGCCTTCAATTCTTGTGTAGGCATTAAAATAATGTTGTTGCTTGGAAATCAAATCTCTGATTTCAACGTAGTGCAAAACAGTCATATTTTTTTTTCGTATATATTGAATATACCATTTCCCACTATTTTCTCTCACTACAGATTTAGAGTTATGACTTACGTTCAAAAAATTTCACACTCAACTTCATTTTCTCCAATTACAAACAAAAAATATTCAACTTCATCAATCAAATTTCAATCCAATAGGTATATAATAGTGCTAATCAGTTGTTTCTGTCTAATAAGCTGAAACTAAATTATCAGAAAACACAATACATGCAGATTTCTGGTAATAATCAAATTGTCTTTAATTGTGAAACTAATAAGGTTAAATTACTGGGCATTATATTAGATAATAGACTCAACTGGTCTGCACATATTTCTCAACTGAAGAGAAAACTCTCGGGTTCTCTATTTGTTCTTTGCCAATTGAAGTACATCACTATTAGTGCAAATATATTAAAAACCTCATATTTGTCACTATTTCACTCTCATATTAGTTATGGTGTACAACTTTGGGAAAATTCATGGCAATCCATTCAAATATTTAGGATGCAAAAGAAGGCATTGAGAGTGCTGGCTAATATTGGATACAGGGATCACTGTCAAGAATATTTCAAAAAACTCAGAATTATGCCATTGCCAACCTTATTTCTTTATTACGTTTTGACTGAAATCCATAAGAAGAAACCATCCTTGGCGAAACAATGTCATATCCACGAACATAACACATGAAACGCTCACCACATTAGAATAAATCGATTTCGTCTTCACTTATCGCAAAAAAATTCCATAGATTACTCTCTGTACACTATTTTGCCTCAAGATTTCAAAGAACTCAGTCTGAACACTTACAAGAGAAAATTGCAAAATTATTTGCTGAGGCATTGCTTCTATTCTGTCGACACAGAACACATTTTTGTGGTAACACACAAGTCACTACTTCTTTTTGATTTTCAGAGTTTTTACATAAGTGATTGTTGTTATTTGCGTGTAAATTTCAACTTGTAAATTTTAAATTTAAAGCCAAACATGACTTGCTACAAACATATTGTATTATGTAACGTAGTCAAATAAATATTATTATCATTATTATTATTAAAATGATCAGAGAAATCAAATTTGATGTCTCTACAACTATAAAAATCTGTGGCAAATGGATTTACTTCGATGCAAACCCTATATAAAGGAATAAAAGGTAAAATTCTGTTCTAGTTAAAAAAAATCCGTACTGTCCTGGAGTGGATTTATTATTATGACGCATCCTGTTGTGGGTTATTTCAAAATGTTCTCGGATTTCGAAATCAGAACAAACTTCTATAAACACATCGATAACGCCCACTTCGCAAGGATCCGGGCGATGTGCGGCATTCGAGAAGTACCGGGACACATTAGATTATTGTAATTTTCATTTGTTCAGAAGTGAAATACAGCCCAAGTAACTCGTTCATAATAAGGCTTTCAATAGGCGAAAAAAATCAAATGAAATCGGCTAAGTAATTTTTCAGTTAATCCATTAGAAACATATCATTCCTTTTTATAATGTTAGTTTTGACAAATTTCAAGTACACAGAACGACGTTATTAGGAAATAAGAGCAATGTTGAATAATTCCTGAATTCAGTCTAGATTAGAACTTTATGTGAGAATGACTAGTTAATTCGAACGTGTCTAAACACGTTTATGTTCTACGGAAGATCAAACGGTTATTTCAGCTGTCACATACACGTGAATGCTTTCATGCGGATTCCGTATCATAATCCCACATACTGTGCTCGAAGGTTTTCCAATTCTCTACGAAGCAAAATATCTGATTGATCTTGTGAATTCACTCCCGGAGGGAGTTGCCATTGAATAAAACCTGCGTATGTTATACGGAAATATGAGTATATGTCTATCTATTCCAACTGTGCGTACGACTATTTAGATTAATGAGGTATTGAAAAGAGAGTCGTGACTTTATACAGGCTGGACTAATAAATACTAAGATGAGACCAAACTTGGAATCTTCAAAGTAACGAGTAACATTGAATTACACTGTTACTATTTTGCTTCGGGTTTGAAGGCTGTCGTGGTTTAGGACTGCATCCTAACGTTTCGCCAGCACGACTGGCGGCTTCTTCAGAGGTCACCGCAGTTCTAAACTTCGACGAGAATGACAATAGTAACACTGAAAATCTCGGCCATGAAAGCCTTAACCAATTTAACATTGAATTATTCTGTACTTTCGAGGTCAGTATTCAGAGCGTGGATGCATATAATCATTTTTTTATAAAGGCAAATTATGGTTTGTGATGCAAAAATCCTAGTGACTGAAATTGTGTCAACTATATGAACTCAGCAACAGCTCATCATCAACAAAGCCTATGGTTTTGAAAAAGTACTTATCATAATACTTTCTCGTGGTTTCGTAGTAATTTGCTCAAATACAGTTCTTTTCCTCTCTAACACCAATACCACGACGCTGGTAATCTACAAAGGATCCATATGATCTCTATTGTACGTCAATAGCCCATTGAAAAAGTCAATAAATCTAGTATATTGCTTTGTTGATGAAATCACACTTATATTTCGTGTTTGTTCAGAATCAGATGCCTTACTGACTTCTTTACGTAGCATGAGTGTGGATTTTTGTTTTCATTATAACACTTCCCGTGAAAGTATATATAGAAGAGAGACAAATCTCCAACCTTTCTTCGATGTTCCAGTTGCACGTGATGTTCGCGTCTCCAATCAGGCGGATGACTCTTTTCTGGATGGAATCCAGCACCTTCAGGGTATGTTTAGGGGCGGAGCTTCATACATGAGAACAATACTCCAAAGAAGGTCTGATCTGAGCTTTATAAAGCATTAAAAGTTGCTGAGGTGCTTTCAAGAAGCAGCCTTTGCAATTCCAGCGACATAATTGTGCCAAGACACACTGTGCCCAACAAACTTATCGGAGCAGAAAGTGGAATTGTCTGACCTGACATTATTATATCCGGTTCGGAGACATTGACCTTATTGGAGAAAACCGATGCCTAGATTTTTGTGGCACTGAATTGAACCTGATTACTTTCACCCCAATTCGAAATCACTTCTAGATCCTCATAGAGATATGCTGGCGATGAAGATGTGCCTCCATAGCCGATGTCCTGGAAAATGGAGACAAGTTTGCTGTCGTCAGCAAAGCAATATATTGGATTGGAGGGTTTTTCCAATGAGTCGTTGATATACAATCAAAAGAAGGTTGGAGACGATATGGATCCCTGGGGAACACCAGCGTTGATGGTGAAAGTATTCGAGAGATAGTCATCGACGGCCACTTGCAGGAAACGTTCTTTCAGGAAGCTGAAGAGCCATACACAAAAATGATCCGACAAGCCATAGCATGGACCTTTGGCCAGCAAATTCTCATCCTACTCACGGTCAAAGGCCTTAGAAATATCGAAGGCAACAGCTCTTGATTCTTCTCGATTGCGTAATTTTAAATAAGGGTGACTTACGATAAAAGGTCGCCTGTTGATCTTTGTTTTCAAAAGCCATATTCAAGATGTTGAAGCATTCCAAAGATTTGAGGATATGGTTGTCAACGATTTACTCCCTGATGCACACGGAAAAATCTCTATTTCCAATTGATGAAATTGAAATATCACATTTTCTCAGTGACTTTAGACCTCTTTATATTTCACCAACAGTTTCTGAACTTCTGAAAAAAAGGTGTTTGAGCAAATGTGTAATTATGTCACTGTGATGAATTGGTTAAGGCTTTTGCGGCCGAGATTTTCATTGTTACGATCTTCATTCGGGTTTGAAGATCGTCGTGGTTTGGAAATGTATCCTAACGTTTCGCCAGCATGAGTGGCTGGCTTCTTCAGAGGTTTATTCATATGATGGTTAACCGATGATTAGTGATTTCTAGTTCGTAAGTTGTATTTATGTTCACTCAGGTAGCCCGCCTTTCTTGTTGATGCGTTGCTATTGGCTGAAGTGTTATTACCTGTTGATGACGTTACATTACACTGCACTGTTGCCACCATAGTATCTTTTAGTATGGGACTCCAAATCCGGTTAAGCGTTATCGCCTCCTCTTTTCTGTTGTAGTTTTCTGTATGTTTATGGATTTGTATGGCTTCCCGTACAAGCCGACTGTGGTATCCATGATCGGGTGCAAGTAGTTTCACATATTCAAACAGTATCGTATGATCTTCTTCACTAAACTTGTGTTCTGCTACAGCCGATTTTTTTATTTGAGTTTCATCGAGTATTACTGTATCTTGAAATAGATAATGTAGGTGCCTTCTTTTTTGAGAGTATGTTCGGCTACAGCTGATTTGTCGATTTGTCCGAGTCGACAATTTTTTTGTGTTCAGAGAGACAGGTACCCATACTTCTTTTCGTGGTTCTAATGTAGACCGACCCGCAGCTGAAAGAGATCCGGTATACCCCGGGTGGTCCCTAGCTGATATCAGACTTTGTATGATGGTTTTTGTTTTTTGTTGGCCTAAATATTGGTTTCACGTCGTGTCTAAGAACTTCCAATCCGGTCTGTAACATTTTCAACACAGCCTAGCTGGGGTTGTTTTGGTGTTCTCTCTCCTGGGTTGTATGGCCCGCTCGAATTCTCCTTTGCCCATACCTTTTGAAATCATTTTTCAGGTCCCTTGGGTTTCTCGTTCCATTGTGAATTGGATTTTTGGGTGAAGATAGTTTAGATATAATAGAAATTTGTTTAGTGTCTCTTTCCCATCTTCACCATCTTGCCATACCACAAAAGTATTATCAACATAATGCAGCCAACAATAAGGTTCAACAACCGCTTGCTCTGAGGCTACAGCTGATTTGCCGGTTTTTCTGAGCTGACAATTTCTCTTGTGTTCAGAGAGACGAACACGAACGATGGTACCGCGATGGTACCGAACATGCTCCCAACGAAGAAGGCACACACATTATCTCATTCAATGATACACTAATACTCGATAAAATTCAAAATTACTTCCGAAGAGTATATAGAGAGGCAATAGAAATTCAAAAACGCAGGGATAATTTCAATAGGAAAGAAGAGGTAATGAACATTAATAAAATCTTGCTACCTATTCTTATAGGTACACAAATAGGTACACAAACAAGGACAGGTAATCCAATTGAGAGAAACTAAGCCACGGTCACTAAAAATAATATAAATCCAGAGCCCTATCAGGCTAGCATGGCCAATCCAGCAAAATTGCAAAAAAATACAACAATTTGTAGCTAAATAGTTGCTAATTAGTTGCCAAAACAACGATTTTGTTGCTCGTGCCGATCCCTGGAAATCGCAAATAATGCTATCGTGATATAAAGGTAGCAAAGTAACTCAATAAATTATACACCTTTCCTTTGATCTTTACAGAAGATTTAGTTACTATTTAGTTGTTAAATCTTAGATAGCGGAAAGAATTTAATTTTTTTTCTGATCTTGCTATTTCGAAACTGGTTTTTCCTGGAATTAAAGATGTTCTAAATTTGTTGCTCACCAAGAGTAAACTTGAATACACCTTGAGTATCAGCAACAAAATAGTTGAAACCAATCGGCCGATTTTCATTTTTTTTTATTTTCCACGTTCTTGCTATCTTGAAACTGGTTTTTCCTGGAATTAAAGATGTTCTAAATTTGTTGCTCACCAAGAGTAAACTTAAATACACCTTGAGTATCAGCAACAAAATAGTTGAAACCAATCGGCCGATTTTCAATTTTTTTTTTATTTTCCACGTTCTTGCTATCTTGAAACTGGTTTTACCTGGAATTAAATATGTTCTAAATTTGTCGCTTACCAGGAGAATACTTGATTAACTTTGTTTTTCACGATTCATACGTTTGATGAATTACAAAGTAAATAATCTCTTGATTGATTATGATCTTTGCCCATGATTCACCTATAAGTCAAGAGACACGGAGTACATTACAATTACTTACGACTAATACAGTTAACTATTTTTGAATATCCGAAACTATCTAAAAAGACGACGAACTGACTAGCGTAACTTCCATCAGAAAAAAATCAGAGTTAATCCCTGGTCACGCCCAAGGAAGTTTTACTTCAAATATTTTGAAAATCAGCCGATCGGTTTCAACTATTTTGTTGCTGATACTCAAAGTGTATTTGAGTTTACTATTGAGAAAATCTCCCAATTCCTAGACAAAAAGGAGATTGTGGTTGCTGTATTTCTTGATATTGAAGGAGCATTTGACAATGCACTACCTAAATCCATAGGATTGTCTCTGGCTAGAAAGGGTATAGAATCGACCATAACTGGCTGGATATATGTCATGCTAGTAAACAGAACTGCAACTACGACTCTTCAAGGCGAGGCTATGAGGTTCAGGGTCACCAGGGGCTGCCCTCAAGGTGGGGTATTATCTCCACTTCTGTGGTCGCTCCTGGTGGATAGTCTGCTTGATGCCCTCGACAGAAGAAAAGTTGATATGCAAGCTCATGCAGATGACCTTGTCATCCCGGCAAGGGCCACGTCGGGAAGGGTAGCTTGTTATATCCTCCAAAGCGCGTTGGACATTGTTTACAGTTGGTGCCTGAGGGAGCAGATGTCTGTCAACCCCAGCAAAACTGTGTTAATTCCCTTCACCAAGAGAAGGAAATTGGACGATCTAACGCCACTTTCCCTCAATGGTGTAGTCATTCCATTTGTAACGGAGGTGAAATATCTTGGCATTGTCCTTGATAAAAAACTCACCTGGAACGCTCACTTGGAAAAAGTTTCACACAAAGCAAGACTGTCTCTATGGACATGTCGAAGGATTTGTGGTAAAACTTGGGGTTGAGGTCCCAAACAAATCCATTGGATTTATGTGATGATTGTCAGACCAATGATCACTTATGGTGCAATTGCTTGGTGGCTGAAGGCTTTACAGAAAACGGTCCAAGCGAAGCTCTCTGGCTTACAGAGACAGGCTTGTCTGGCTATCAGTGGTGCCATCAGTACCACACCGTCAGCGGCCATGGAGATCTTTCTAGATCTACCTCTCTCCACATTTTTCTGGAAAGAGAGACTAGATGAACTGCATACAGACTTGTGCACATTGCAAATTGCACAAATCAATTCAATGCAGAGTGCAACAGACTGTTGGTTGACATTGGAAGTCACAGCATTCCGGAAATGATCTCTGACTTTATGCCTCCAACTGTTAACTACGAACTGCCTTATAAAGCACTATTCCCGAGTGGAGAGGACTGTATCTTGCGGAAGAAGGAAATATTAAGAGCAGATAGTTGTTGGTTCACAGATGGATCGAAAACACCTTCCAGTTCTGGTGCAGGTGTTTTCAGTCGCAGACCCAGGACAGAGTTATCTACCTGCCTAGGAACTTATGCGACTGTATTTCAAGCGGAAATTTACGCTATTGAATTGTGTGGGGAGAGAGTGGATAAATCCAACCTCACTCACAAGTCAATAAAAATATTCTCGGACAGTCAAGCGGCTTTGAAAGCTCTTGGCTCCTACCGAGCAACGTCTAAATTGGTAGCAACCTGCCAAAGAACACTCTCCTCGATAGGAAGACTAAACAGATTGTCTCTGGTCTGGATTCCTTGCCATACTGGCCTGGAAGGCAATGAAGCTGCTGAATCTCTTGCAAAGGAGGGTGCTGCAAGCGGCTTCATTGGACCAGAACCTGTCATTGGCATCGCTTTGGGCTTTGCCAAACAAACACTGAACACCTGGATGGCAAGAAGAGTCATGGACTTCTGGCAGAATATTCCAGAATTGGCTCACTCCAAGGCGTTTATTCACCCTTCGAAGCTTGATTCCAAACAGTTTTTGGACTACAGTAGGGATAAACTACGATGTCTAACAGGTCACTGTCATTTGAATCATCACATGCAGAGACTTAGACTGTCGGAAGACAGTGTGTGTCGCCTCTGGCTGAAAAATGATGAAACTGCAGAGCATATACTTTGTGCCTGTCCCGCTGGGGACCGAATGAATCAGGTTATGTGAGTTCGGCAGATCCGTATTCTCACCATTTGACCTGAGAGACCACTCACCATACAAACTAATCGGTTTCGTTAAGAAGCTGGGTTTATTTGGCCGAGTGTGAATAGGTGTGAGCCACAATAAACCCTAATGGGTTGCGGTGGAGGGTCGAATAGACCCACTCACTTTAAACCTACCTACCTACCTACTATCTAAAAAGACGACGAACTGACTAGCGTAACTTCCATCAGAAAAAAAAAATCAGAGTTAATCCCTGGTCACGCCTAAAGAAGTTTCACTTCAAATATTATAAAAATCAGCCGATCGGCTGATCATTGTTTTGACAACTAATTAGCAACTATTCAGCATCAAATTGATGTATTTTTTTTTGCAATTTTGCTGGATTCGCCATGCTTAAATCCAGAGTCAAATACCAGCATCGTAGTTAATGCGGTCAGAAAAACAGGAATGACAACTCGAGCATCAACTCGGGCACTGAGACCGTCCACATCGCATTTGATAATGTCCACTGCTGTACAAGATGAAACGTCAGGCATAAAAACCTGCACTGTTTGTTCTTGTTTGAGTGGAAGAATAGCTATCCCAAACTCCGCCAGTTGAATGAAGACCCTTTATTATCATTATAAGACATGAAAAGGTATCATTTCATAATTTGTCATATTGTTCATAAAATCATGCAGACGAAAAATAAGTTAACCTTATAAATGATGACCTTCAAAAAAAGTTTTCTCCAAGACCAATAGGTCTCTTTGAGACACCACGTATCACATGTGAATCACGAATCAAGTAATATTTACTCCTCAGTCTGTTTGCCGACCAAAGTGCACTTGAGAAGAAATCAGGTCAGTCAGTAGAAAGAAGTAGGTGATCTTTTCTCGCGTCAATCGATGTATACATTTTTAAAGCAACGTCTGCTGTCACGCCATGTATCCCCAAAGATAACAAAACAAAATTAAGATAATCGTTGTAAAATTGCTTTGAAATTCGTAGTCAAAGCTTTGACTGCGGAGAGAGATAAGAGCAATAATGGACGAGAACTTTCAATTCGATTTCACTGGTATTTAACATCCTTGAGGTTGTTTTCCTTTTGATCCTGCCTGCTTTGGGGCTAATGTAATACAGAGGGTTTCAACGTGAAAATTGTTATTTAATCAACTAGCCAATATTGTGATGACTTCGTCCACTACATCTTCATTAATTTTATCAACTGAAAATAGGAAATAATGATTGAAGAGAGAATATTTCTTAAGAGAGATTAGTCTTTGGAAAGAATATTTTGACTTTCTACTTCATTATACGAAAAATGTGAAAAATTTCAGTAGAAAGGAAGAAAGTTATTGATTTCAATATAATCACTTTACGAAGATCTGCAGATCATGCACAGAAGCTATTTTTTCAGATACACGCTGGAAAAAAGTCAATCAGAAATAACTACTTTCAAACATACGATGTTTGTTCAAAAATAAGATGAAATTTAATTTTTCTCAAAACATAGTTATTTATTCATCAATTTCTATTTTGTCGCCCGGAAAAATCGAACAATCTGTTTTAGAAGAAAGTGAAATTACACACAACTAACTTCAAATCTGACTATGTCAGGTATATTTTTTTTTCAGAATTCATCATGTTTTATTCATTTTGTCTCCATTTGCTAATAAACCAGTTCTTTGTTCATAAAAGAGAAATTTCCGTGAAATTAATATTTTCGAATTTTTTTTTTGACTGGAAAGATATAACTTCCTCAACCAGTTTTCCTGCTGATCCTGAACAGGACTACACGAAACAACATCATCAAAAATTGTAACTGAATGTGAAACACTTCGTGAATCATCCAGAAATTTTGAGAAAAATGTAACCAGTGTACATTCTAAACGCGAAACGTTTCATCAATTCCAATTTCAAATGAAAGTACAAATAATTTTAACACCCTACCAAACTACAAAACCTGTTTCAGCGAATTGAAATCGATCCCAATAAAAAACCTTTTACGCACAATATATTTCTCATTAGGTCATTAATCTTTCTCTTCGAGAAAGCTTTCGTAGGGGCAATACAAAATAGTCCCAAAATGTTAAACAAGCCCTCTTTTCATTACCATTTGAGAAGTTTCTGTACAACTGAATCAGTCTGGAATGTAGAATCGGTCTCCGATTTCCCAAAGTACTAATAATGAAATATTTTGAGCTATATTACTTTTCTTGTTTTCGAATTTGGAAAATATTGATGTATCAACTGAATACATTAATTGTGAAAATATTATCAACGTATAATATCAAATTTCACTTTTAGTAGCAAATGAAAAAACTTCCACTAAACTGTTTACGAAACCGCATGTGATTCACAATACTGTACCTTCTTCAGGCTTGCATTATAATAATAACTCAGCTAATAAATAGTATTGAAGTTCTACTAACTACTGAGTTATTAATATACTTAGGTGCATAGAAAACTAAATGCTAAAAAAATACTAAAATGCTAAAAAATTCTGATTTCGACAAACTTTTTTATGTTGGTCCGATTTTGATAATTTTTTCTATGAATGGGTGAAAGTTTATCCCAGATTGAATCACGTCAGTCATATTTCCTGATAAGACTCGATTCATTTCCCATACATTGTGTCTTCATATAATTTTGATATCACGATTCCTTTGATTAAGTATGACATTTGCTCTACGTATTCTTCATATGCATATCTGCGACTATCTAGCTAGACTTGTGAGAAATCGCGAAAGACCATCTACTTGTAAGAACAAAAATGAACCTTGGGTTGGAATCTTTTGTCTAAGCTAGAGGAAGCAATACCTGGTATTGAAAAAATGCTTTGTTTTCTTTTAGAACCATTTGCTACTTATGTCACCTCTTGATGTAAATATTCCCATAAATATTGAGAATAATGAACGCAATCATTCATAAATTTTAAACTAATCTTGATATTAAAATGAAGAAATAGACAGTGTACCGGGAATGAACCAAGCTTGCATACAGGATAGTTTCAAATGTCATGCAAAAGCTGTATTTCACCACAGAGTGGCTAAAACTTCGATAATAGAAACTTTACTTTGTTTTCCCTCGCATAATGTGTATGCATCAGGCCTTATTAGGAAATCAGTTCAAAATGGATTAATTTGGAATCAATTTTCTACCATTTGCTTAAAATATTGTTAAAAATAAGATCAAAATTTGTCAACTTTTCAAGGTGGCCAATTTTCATGTGCCGGAGGGTAGAATGCTATATTTTCATTATTGAAAGTGAGGATAACCGAAAGAACAAGACATATTTTCATCAACAAACCAGTTCTCATGGAAGATTACTTGATTTTTGAATTCAGTCATAATTCGCCTAGGAAGAGTGGAATCGTTAAAACGATGAATGATGATCAAGCATTGAGCCTTTGTATCAATACGAAAAGCATTCACAACAAACTGGACTACATCTCCTGTAGAATGGATATTCGAAGAAACTGGTAGAACAGGAATTGTCCGAGTCATCCACAGAGAAAGGCCGTCATACTCAGTGTACAATTACTATTGGAGAAGATTGAAAGAAAGCGAAAGCTATAGATATACAATCTATAGCAACATTACGAAAACCAAGTCATGTAATGCTAACAATTCCAGGAACTGTAAATGCGGCAAATCTTCCATCGCTGAAACCAAAAGACCGTTGGTCTTTTGGTTTCGCTTTGGGGACATTATGAAAAATATCCAGCAAGGAGAAATCAGCAAGTCAGAAATAGTGGACCATATCTTGATCCATCAGGATATCAAAGAGTAGGAAACCGTACTGGCTCAAAGGATTATTTTTGAAATTCAAACTCAGTGGTATGTTTGATCCAGTGGAATTAACCAGTGGGCTTTTACCTTATATTTCCCATCGAAATGTTCACCTCTTTATAAATAAAATTTTTACATTTCTTGTTCCAGTCCACATGGAAAATGAGCAACCGCTGACTATGAAGAAAGCATAAGTTTTCGGGAAAAGTTGAGGTAAACTAGAACTTTTACTTTTGTGTGGGAATGATAATAATCAATCAAAATAATTCTAATAGAATTTTTGGTTTCATTCAGACTTTCACGGTTGGTATCTCACAAATAACTAGCTGTTCCGGTTTATTAACTGTGCTCTATAGGTTTGAAAGGCGGTACGGTACACCTTGAAAGGCTGTACAGTAAACGTAAACTGTGAGTTGCAGACGAAACTTCACCTGAAAACTTTTGGACTACGGCGAATAAACATGTAAACAGCTAGTGATTTGTTAATAACTTCATTCAATAGTTGAAATGAACACTTTTTGTTCGTCGCACTTCTTTTAACTTCACTCGTCGCTTTCTCTCGATCTTATCTCTTGAACTAAACCACGTTCTGACCATTCCATGATTTTCATATATTCATAGGATTCCTATAAATCTTCATGTTCATTCAGAAATGTTACTCGTTTTCATGGCGACAAATAAAGTTACGATATAGAAGGCTGATGTTTAGAGAGTTTTGCAACGAATTACAACGATGCAAAACAATGTTATGTCATTGTAGATCTTGTATAGATGTTGAGTTCGAAAATTCTTATAAATTAATTCTTAATGTTAATTTCGGAAATATGTTATATGTTTTTCCGTTATGTTTTTCCGTTAACCAGCACTCCTACGAACGACAACCCTCGGAAGTCGAACCTTGTGCGAGCTAAGGACTAACGAGGTCTTCTCTTTCAACGTGTGATTCCTAACAAGGGTTGGACGATATCAGGTGAAAATCGATCGTTCAGCCTGCGACTTGAACCACTGACTCACACATCAATCGACTGAGAGAGTGAACAAAGCACCCACGTCGAACCGCCCGGCTACCGAGTTTCGAGTCTATCGTGAGCTGTTCTAGATTCATTCTGGGTTTTATCGCATTGTTTTTTATGGAATTTGTTTGCATGGAAATGTGTATGTATATCGATCTTAAAAATGGAAATTTTTGAGTATTTATGAAAGATTATCGACTGACTTGAGTTGAAAAAGATGTGGTCAAATCATGATTTCGATAAATTGCCCCTCAAGAAGGTGGGTACCATGAGCGTACTTTGTAGTGACGAAACGTCAGAAAGCGTCTATAAAACTCCTAGAAACCGCCTAGAAAATGCTGCAATGAGTTTAGGAACTGTCAGAAATCGACGCGTTTTCGACGTTTTGACAGTTTCTAGATGCTTTTTGACGTTTTCCAGAAGCTTTCTGAAGTTTCATTGCGCTGCCAAGTGACATCACACCCCTACCCGACGTGTGCTCAAAGTACCCACATATGTGTGTTTGTTTTATTTTTTATATATGTATATAGTTAAGTACCTTTCTTAAGTGTCCGATCTATGTAATACTGTTATTATTGTTTTAAATAATGTTCATATTTTTATTTATGACAGGTTATATATCATGTAAATGATCGAAAAGACGAATAAAGTTATTATTATCATTATAGGTTTGTTCTGGTTCTACAAAATCCAGGTTCTAGGGTGTCAGTATCATGTGTAGTTGATATAGAGTGTTCTGGTTTATTGAGGATAAATTCGGATCGATGAATCCTCTGTTCTGGTTTCGACTGCGAAAAGATCCTAAACTGTCTTCTCGAACCGTCTCGAATCGTACTTGCTCTCGAGACTGAACTGTTGAGAATTGTTCCCGTTGCTCATGCCCATTAATGTGGAAATTTGTTTGGGCTATTTTCTAGGATATTTTTTAAATTTATTTGATTTAGATAATTGATGACTACAAGGGTACGATATATAACAAAATGGACATGAGTAATAGTATTTTCTCGTCTTCATCTCTTCATATATACGATAGGTGGCACAGTGGTCTCCTCAAAAGTTCTGGTTTAAGCAAGTGTACGAGACTATTTCGGACTGTTTGAGATTTTTTGCTTTTACGCAACATGTCTTGCGCAGTTTCCAAACAGTTTCGGATGTTAGAAACAGAACAAACCTTATACTATCCTCAGCTATCAATTCTTTGATATTCTTTTTGTTTCAGATGCATGTTTACTGGCGAGGAAACAGGTTGCAGTGCAATAAGCCGGTATTCGTCTACCTGACCTATGAACGTGAACGATTAATTTTACTAGACATCCTATCAGAGACCCAAATCAGGATATTCACATATCTTATTTGTGGTGTTATTGTGAAGAAAACGAAATCGATAAATCACTCAGATATAGGAGCATCCAGGATTTCATAAATCCCATTGCATGAAATAAACCTAAGCTATTTCATTTACGACTGTATACCGCAAATCCAATTTTTCATATTTATGTTACAGACGATAAAACTTCCTCTCGAATCATGAAATATAAGTTGAGTCATCACCAGAAAACGATTTAGATAACCAAATAACAATCGAAATAAATGGCATGTATGAATTCTATGTCTGTGGAAAAAATAGTATATTTTTCAGTAAATGACAAATTTGGTCAGTACTCACAAATATGAAGTTTGTTAGTGGGCTATATCATTAGGGCGAGTAATAGCCAGTTCACGGGAATAGAATACTATAGTTTTTCGATGACTCATAATAGAAATGACAAAATGATTGAGGCTATCGCGGCCGAGGTTTTCAGTGTCAGTATTTTTCGGGTTTGAAGGCCATCGATTTTTGGAATTGTATGTATGTATATTATAGGGAGGGGGACTATATACCCACAGCACTTGGGCCACATGTGACCCATTGCACATCCTCCCGAGAAGTTGTCCTCCTAGGTCATCGTCCATCCTGTTCTTTCCAGGAAGGTGGACACATCACTAGAAAACATCTCCTTCATATCGGCAGGTGTAGACTAAGACTCGCAGAACACACACTCTCTTTGGCAACCTTGAGGTATTTCACAGCGGCTCCGCGAAGGTTTTAGAAGGTGCAGCGACATTACTGTCGTTGAGAGGCTTCTTCAACCTTCCTGAGGTTTCCCTAGCGGAGGTGTTCAAGTGAGGGCGCTTTCCTACAGCGGCACCCGGTTCCTTGCATTTATTCAAGGCGGAGATCTTGGCTCCCGCCGCAGAAAGTGCCCTTGCTGTTGGAGGTGGAGTGGGGGAAGAGAAGGGTGCACTTCAGCTGTCGGTACGATTCCTTACACCTTGGGTAGGCTGGTCCACGGTGGCATGTTTTGCAAAGACTTTTGGGGAGTTTTAGTTCCCCTCACCCTACTTATTTCTGCCACTGACTCGGAGTCGGGAGATCCCGTCCGTAAGGGAACATATTGGGAGGGAACAGGGCTTCCAGTCCCCTGGCCGTTCCCCTATCTGCCACCTGAAGACGTGCCCGATAGATAGCCCAACCCACTGGGATTTTTGGAATTTCTTCCTGACGTTTTGCTGGCGCACTTGGCTGACTTTTTAAGAAATTTATTCATTCTGATTTTATCTCTGATGACTGGATATTACGGCTGCGTGAAGCGTATTTATGTTGACTCAGGTACAGTTTGGTGTGCTTATACCTGTTCCGGGATTAGGTAAATTGCGTATAGCGTGTTCATGTTGACTCAGGTAGTTTGGTGTGATATTACGTGTACCTGGATGAGGTACCTTGTCAATACCATTCATCTACCGTTTCCTTCCTGCAGTCATGCTGTTTGCTATTCTTGAACTTCTTAGATTGGGATTCCATATTTGGTTGAGGTTCGAAATTCTTCTTTTCTGTTGAAATTATCTGTGTGCTTTTGGATCTCTATTGCCTCCCTACCAGTCTGCTACGTTATCCCTGGTTGTGGCAATGAGTTCTCTGTTTTCAAACACAATCCTGCGGTTTCCTTCCCTGGGTGCGTGTTTCGCCACAAACGACCTGTCCGTTTGGCCTAGCCTGCAGTTTCTTTCCTGTTTCTTCAGCCTTGTTCCCATGGATCTTTTGGTGGTTCCGATGTATACATTTTCATAAGTGCACGGTATGCGATATACCCCTGCTGCTGATATTAGGATCCAAAAACAAACGAATCATTTCAAATGAAGAGAAAAAATTGTGAACCTCAGAAAGACATGATATGACAGAAATATAACCAGCACCAGCTGTATCGCACCATTGAGTATATCGAAAAATGGCGCCAGAAATTTGTGTTTTTTGAATTTGTGTTCTTGCCTTATCTCAATTCTTGTTAGTTATGTATAATGTTGTCACCTTACATGATAGGCAATTGATAACAATCCAGACACCGTGAGGTAATTTATTGATTTGTCATAATTTTCCTGTGCAATCAAGTCTCAACATACCCATAATGAACTTATTCTGCTATTATTACGGACCCCCCACACAATCTGTGGCTGCAACCACGCCCGACACTATACACACAGTAGAATAATACAACCATTAGGCTATCTTACCACGTGATCCGCCCGAGTTGCCGGGGACCTTCAACCGCTCTTAGCATGAGATTTCTCATCCAACGCGTTCTGTGCTGTAGTATCGAAGGATTCGACGGTACCACGGGCATCGGATCAGTTATAATAAACGGTCAAAAATTCATATTGTGTTTAGTTTATTCGCTGTTGTTATTATTGTTTTTAGTACTTGTAATTGGTTATAAGAAATATAGTAGAGAAACACTGAAAATTTAGGTTTCAAATGTGATATAAATAAACAATTTTTTTGCGCTTACATTGCAAACGCTGGCTGAACCCTAAGATAAAAGTACAAGATTGGAAAGGTCTACAAAAAAGTTCGCGATGGTATATGTCTATCTCTTAGGGATAACCCACAATGACCATTTTTGACCCTCGAGAAATAATGACTTTACGAAGCGATTTTAAGCAATTAATCCTTATCCAATTAACGCACACGTTTATATGTATACTAGTTGTTGCCCACGGCTTCGCCCGCGTAGAATTTGATGACTATTAACGCTATACAAATAAACTACCTGCAAGATTGTAGGTGCAGTAGCTTCGGCTGTACGTTAATATAAGAGCGGGTAACAGCTAGTAATTTATATTTTTACTTTAAAAACACAGTAACTAGAAAACTATGCCAACTGCACTCAATAATGAATAGCTTCGAGAATATAATTATGTTACCTATAAATAAATTCGCAAAACTAACACAACCGTCAACGACGTCTGCCCTCACGAGTCTGCCCGCGTTCGAGTTGCGTTCTCGGCGATGGCGCGTCATTGCTCAGATCGCCCCTCTCGCACATCGTCCCCCGTCGTCTCACAGTAGTCGCGACGCGTAATGGCTTACTGCGTTGCGTCAAGTTAATCTTATCGTGATAACTTTCAACAGATTCGTACAAATTATTTAGTGTTAAAGACAAAGTTCATATATATTAAATACTTAAAAAAACAATTGTATCAATTTTTATAAGAATTTGATAGATATTCTGAAATGTGCATTGTAATAAAAGTATCCCAATTTTATTGTAATAATGGCTCACTATTTTGCATATAGTGGCTACCACATAAGAGGTAAATGTATAATAGATATATAATGATAATGCATGGGGTCTTCTTCAATAACATTGACTACCTTGGCTTATCAAAGCGCCTGACTTTCGCTTTCTTCAGGTCGAGTGGGCTGAAGTCAGATACTGAGGGGTTCATCATGGCTTGCCAGGATGGTGTCTTCAACACCTTACTCTACCGCAGTCGCGTGATGGGTATAAAGGTTCTTGACACAATGTGCAGAGCATGCCGCGAGGCGCCCGAGACCCTAATGCACTTGCTAACAGCATGTCCAGCATATGCGGTCTCGGCCTATATCCATCGACATAACGCGGCCTTAAGAGTGCTGTATTACCATCTACGGCACTGACGGTATTGACGAGACACCGGTGTTGTCCTACGCTCCGAGGGATATTGAATCCGTTGTGGGGAACGAGAAGTACCGAATTTATTGGAACTACTCGTTCTCTACCCTCAGGCTCAAACAAGCTAATAAACCTGCATCTGTGCGGCTAAATCTTAGCCGCACAGATGCAGAAGGCTGTCATTCTTAGCTCACTGCGCTTGTTCAGGGCACATGATTCTCGAACTCAATGATCACTTACCCCACGGTGTGGGGAGTGGTCATTGGTTGATAATACTGGCGCGTCCTCCCGAACGTATCGGGGCTTCGGGTGATAGGGCCTGACCAGCGCACACTACGGTGAAAATAATAATAATAATAATCGTCTTTAATGTTTCCCAGCTGTAGTTACATACAAATATTTAGATAAATCACAGAGCTAGTTGCTGATATAACAAAAGGCGAAGTTCAACTCAGTTAGCACAAGTGCTACTGCACTTCTATCGTTCTATCGCAAACTTTCATTTATAAGTATTCAAGATACTTTATCTGCATGTAACTCCAACAGTATATGCAGCTCTCAGGGAGCAAGAATTTTTCTGACTTACTCGATACTTATCGTTATATTATGACCAAAATCACACAAAACCTTTGTAAATTGTAGCCTATACGTTATTCTGTTGTATGAGCTCTATGTATGTGAACTTTCATCTAAATCGTTCAGCCGTTAAGGCATGAAAGAACCACAAACATACACATATACATCCATCCTCACAAACTTTCACATTTATAATATTAGTATTAATGTAGTGGATCTGCAGAAGGGGTCCAGTGGAGTGGCCAGCTAGATCACCTGATCTCACACCGATGGACTTCTTTCTGTGGGGACACCTGAAGTCGAAAGTGTAATCTACTAAGCCTTCAAATCTAGAAGACCTGTGACAGGTAGTTGTTTAGAAATGCCGATTTGCTGACTCTGGACATCTTGGATAATATACGGAACGTTCTCTAAAGAAGACTGTATTATTGTTTGGAACTAGGTGGAGGTCATTTTAATAAAACGTTCAACATTTAATTTCTCAATAACGAATCAACCAATTTCGAAAAACATCACAGAAGTAATAGAGGGATAAAATACATTTCAAATGATGTATCATTCGACCTCCCATGCCACTGAAAAAAATAGGAGGGGTAGTTGCTGACCACATGGGGGGGGGGAAACTTTCGGATATGATTTCCATATCAGAATTAGTCCTCCTAGAAATAAAAATTGACGTATTCTTTGAAATTTTTGATTACAAGTCCTTTTCTGACTTACAGGGGGGTCAAATTTTCGCCCTGTATATTCAAAATCAGCTTTCAAGTGAACATTGAAATACAATTCACGGTAATCACAGCAATCAGATCATAACGAATAATATTACACTATACACATTGTCGTTGAACAACCTCTTTGAAGTTTAGGAAAAACTTTCATTTGTGTCAACCTCATTTCGGCCGTCACTATGTTCAGAGAACAGTTTTGATTTTGATTGAACACTTCACATAATTTTTCAGCAGTTAATCCCTATGTTACCTCATGTCATATTTTCAACAAAACTACTTTTCTGGCATTTTTCAAGATTCCTAGGAGTTGAGTTGAACATAAATGATTTCAATTGACACAATCAATTGAAATATTTTGAAGAAAAACCAGCTGTAATTTCAAATCAACATAATGAAACCAATCTTATATTTCCTAATGTGTTATCCTGAATTCATTCTTCAGGTTATATTCAATTGCATCAAGCGTTGAAGAACACTTTTAAGGGAGATGAATTCACGTATATATTCAATTTAGTTGGGCAAATTCAATGCATTTGTAATGACCTCCAGATATGTAAATGTAGGTATCCACTTCAATTAAGCATATGCTATAAAATATGAATTTCCGTATGCAGAGCTATACGTATGGTTAATTTTTTATTTGAGGTCACGGAGAAATATACGGAGATACTTCCATACTATCGATATTTGCAAGATGTACATAAATCACAATATTTAGCATTTGACTTTGTGTTCTTTTATTTTAAATCAAGTGGAATAAGGGGATTTTCTACGGTGTGTTTCGCAATAATTGTTCGGAACATGTTTCCTCATAAAAAAAATCTTTTCTGTTTTCTGTTTTTCCGTTAATCAGCTGTCTCCACCACACGAACGACAACTCTCAGAAGTTGAGAAACTTGTGCGAGCTAAGGACTAACGAGGTCTTACCTTTTAACGTGGGATTCCTAAAACGTCATAAAGAAGCTATTTGATTTTGGTTATGGTCATGTTAGATGTAGCCTGGGAATTCTAGGTCTTCTAACTAGAACCACAAATGTGCGATTGGCTCCTGTTGTTGACTCCGTGCGTTTGTGTTGTTTCCTGATTTCGGCAAACAAGTGTTTCCCATCTTTACACTTGGCTGCACCGCGCTGATGAGGCCAATAGCCAGAAACACGTGTCCGTATATCTAGCAATAGCTGGGTAGCAATAAATACCATCACAGGTCACATAATTTCATGTGCTGATGACACGGCAATTATATTCGTATATAGGGGTGACTTATGGCAACAGCTTGAATCTGAAAGAGGAGCACATTTACTTTTACGGCGAATTTGGTTAAATCACAATCTTCTTAGATCAAATGTAGATAAATCCAACCGAAACTGCATAATCACTTACCAAATAATCTAAAAATCACCAAAAGCCTGCATGTCTATGAAAAATTACTAAAATCTTTCATACTACAAAACAGAAATAACCTCAACATATTTTTCACACATACAAATAGATGAATTTCATTAGTTCGGACTTCCATTGTCTAATATGATTCCACTATGATTTGAAATCCAGCATGAAAAAACAAATAAAATTAGAAAGAATAGCTAAAATGTCGATTATATCAAGCAAAAAAAAACCTGAAATGATTATACAATACAACGAATAAAATAAACAAGATTCAAAATGGAAATGACTAAAGAGTAAAAGGAAAAAAAATAGAATAGAATTAAAAAAAAAATAAATTAAAAAGTAACCAAGTTACTTCACGACGTTTCGATTGTTAGTATCCACAATCGTCTTCGGGTGATGTCCCTTTCACTCTGTAGTCATTTTCATTTTGTTTATTGTATTTTCATTTCAGGTTTTGAAACTCTTGATGTTGGCGAACAAGGAAAAACACTAAAAATAGATTCCCTAAGAGAAATCAAATACTTGGGCGTCTACATAGATAGAAACTTAAGGTGGGACTCTCATATAAAATATATAATAAGAAAACTGCAAACATTGCTTCACAACTTCCGTTTCTTGAAAAATTACTTATCTCACAAAGAACTCTCACAAAAAACTCAAGTGGAGAGCCATTCGAGATATGGTATAACGGCATGGGGATCAGCTCTGCGTGTACACCTCAATCCCTTAGAGATATTACAAAGGAGATTCATGAAGTTGATCATGTCTAGAAATTCACGTTTCTCATCAGATCTCCTGTATAAAGAGTGTGAAGTTACGGATATGAGACAATTAGTATTGTACAAACGTGAAGTATCATTTCAGCAAAAATAAAGCATCATATCACAAAAGCACGACTATAATACACGACATCGCGTCCAACTAACCTATCCTACTGTTAAAAAGTCAATTTCACAAAGAGCATATTCTTTCATGGCAACTAAATTATATAACACTGTACCTCACAAAATAAAAAATTCTTATTCCAAACCAATATTTAAAAAACAAATAAGAAAACACGTTCTCGGAAAAGATAGACAATTTAAAAAAAATGTGTTAGAGTGAAATAAGTTAGTTTTAGTCAAATTTATTCCAAAGTTGTGCCATACTGTATTTTATAGAACGTGTAATATTTGTCCAAAGTTCTATCAATTTTTCTTAGTTTTTGTTTGTATACTATTTATTCGGCCTATTTTACCTCAAGCCGAAATATAATTTGTTTAACTATAACACCAAATTCACAAAATTTAATAAAATGTTTTGTAGTTTCTACTCCATGAACGTCATACTTACTTTTGAACAAATATTTCTTTACTTACATATTCTTTATAACTTCTTGAGAAACAAGAGCTCTGCTCTTATCGCTAAACCACTTTGTTCACATATTTTGTTTTAATTGTACACTAATCTGTATACGTTATGAATAAAGTTTTCATTATTATTATTCATTGCTTGATATAATTGATATTTCAGCTATTTATTTTAATTTTATTTGTTCTTTCATACATTTCAAATCATAGTGGAATCATATTAGACAATGGAGGATACAAACAGATATTTACATTGTCATTTTTTGTTTATTGTATTGACCTATTTCCTAGTTCAACTGTTCAACTTTTTATTAACGTTTCTAATGATTTTTAATGTTGAATTCTGTAACACTCGGACCAAAGTAAGACTACAAAAGCATCGTGATTGCTTAGGTGGCTTGCTTTGCTCTTGGAAGTGTACTACGTATATTTCATTTATTCCTGTATGTCTGTGAGCTTTGAGTAAATTCGTGTTTTTTTAGAGTATAGGTATATCATAATACATGTCGAACGATTTCGCTCCCAATCATGATTCTCACCGTATATTTTCATTAAAAATTAATACAATTTTATTTGGAAATGACTAATCAAAAATTATAATGAAGAATTTTAGTAACAAGTTTAACAATTTACATCCATCTTTTGTGTTATATCTTTCAATTTCACGAATAACAAGAATAACTCGTGTTCCCCCACAAATAAAATTCAAACGATTCACACAGGTACGAATTTTCTTTATTCCTGAATGATGTGTATAAAACTCACAATATGAATAACAGAAGAATTCATCTTTCACTCGTTTTATTGTCCTTCACTGGATTCCTTCAGGTCTAAAAATTCTAAGGCGCCCCGAATATAAAATTATATGGATCGATACCGGTCAAGAGAGGTAAAAAAGTCGACGGGTCTTAGAAAATGTGTCCGTTTTGGAAACTGCGAACCATGTTCCACACAACGGATGACCACTTTACTAACCAAGATGAAGGCATATAAAAGCTTCTCTTGGAGTCAATGGCCAGTCATTCAGTGAATCTCACAGCGCTTTGCCGTCCAGTTCTTCGATTCACCTACCAATCATGTTCGCTCGGATAATGGCCATTTTTTCCATCTCTGTCGTCTTCACCGATATTACTGGTGTGTACCAACTACAACATTAACCCGAAAACTAAAATTAGCTCATATTACTAACGGTGGTGGATTTATTGTAATAACACCCCTTTGAAATATTTTTCATCATTGGAAATAAGGAACATTGACTGATATAAATAGACTTTATCGAAAAACTTCTGTTCTCGCGCCTGTACAATTTTTTTTTTAATTTTAATTTTTTACGTTTTTGTACTCAAAATGTACATTTGCTAGGTTTGTCTGTCCGTCTGTCCGTCCATAAGAGGCAGATGCTACATATTTTCATAGAGTAAGTGGTACTATAGCGTCGTTACGAAAAATAATAAAGACATAATTATCAATTATTATCAATTATCCAAATATGATTGTGACTATAGTTACTGATTGATCAATGCAGACCGGTTTCATCTACAGTGTTACTTTGAAATACTCTTGAAGTAATTCCGATGATATTTAAGAAATCAACTATTTACTGAATTGAAGCATACTAAAAGATATCGCGAAATTTCGTCTCCAACATTTTTAATTATCTCGGTCAATATTCTTTTTTGTTGTATGAGCAAACAATAACATTCCTGTATGTTCATTTTGGTGTTTCTGTAACAATGGTCAGCAAACAAAATATTTCTTCTCCTGATTGAAAAATGAAATTTGAAATTTTGCAAATGTGGCTGCAGATTGACTTATTGCCAGCCTTTGTGGATTTTCAGTTACGTTTACTTCTAGCGAAATCAAGTTTAACCAGTAAAATTTTTAAAAGAGAAATGAAAATTTCTATGTCACAAATAAAAGTGGTAAAAACATAGAAAGTTTCATTTCTCTTTACTTCATAATAATAATAACAATGAACGAACTCAAGAACGGCTGGACCAATTTTTATGATTTTTGTGTTTTGGATTTCTCTTCGTCGGGAATAGGATAATAAGTATCAAAATATGATATCTCATCAATACAAATATATCGTTTTTTGCAACCCTCATTTCAATTATCGTTTTCTTAGGATTTGGATAACAATTGCTTGAACTCTTGTTTTACGTTGCATGCATAAGGCCATTATAACAAAATTAGTGGAAACATTATCACATCCTTTGCCGTTGATTCGAAAATAACTGTATACTTGGCTGAATTCGATACATTTGTGTACGTGAACACTTTGAATTCAGTTCAAGAATGCCCTGTTTCGAAATGAAGATATTGGGTAAGAACTAATTTTAGAATATTATTTGTGTGACAACTTACAAACTGGCTATCTCCTGAAATGTTGGACGATTTTCTATGGAATCTACGTAAAAATAAGAGGCATTGTAATTTTCTTCTGAAGTCAATTCCGATTGAGCCTGGTAATAACTGGATGACATGAAGTGAGATGTAACTGACAAAACACAACAAACAACTAAGTGTGGAATATAAATGAAATTTCCATATCGAAGTTGGCTGGCAATTTCATTGTGGATAGTTCCATATCTATAATACATGAACCAATCACAACTTGAATCGGTCTTCATGAATTACATGTATACAATTGATTCTGATTCTCGATGAAATTCATTGAATTGCTGAAACCTACACAAACTTTACATAAGAATGATTTCCCTCATAAATATCTGCTTGAGCAAAACATTGATAATATTGATTATTGCATAGATCGTTCTCTACTTAAAAAGATTTGCCCTGAAACGGCAGAAATTTCGACCATGAAAATACATGAGAACCGGGAAATAATTTTTTTTTTCTTTGAAGGATGCAACTAATTTTCCTTTATTTTCAGTATTTTTATATTAATATAAGTCACAAAAAGGATTTGAAGCTTTATAACTTCTATTTAATTATATGCGAGCGCATATAATATATATGGATGTTTGGTGGGACTACTAAGGTCACAATTCTGATTTCAATCAAAAGATCTTCCAACTCGTATGTTATTCTTTTGGTAAACTAGCCTTATCAGGGAGTCGACGTAAGGATATAAATCTCTTCGTATAACACTCATCCCTCCATAATGACTGTTTTTCTCATAGTTGGCCCTCACATTAATCAAAATATCCCGACGCGAAAACAACAAGAAGCGAAAACACTGAAAGTTAAACCTTGTCAGGTCTAAGCAATCCTTCATAAAGAATGAATAACCTTTCGTGTGCTGTTTTCCCTACTACCATCTCATGATGTACGAACGTAAAATCACCGTTATGAAAGGGGTTTTGAACGATGTTTTCAAAAATTCAATTTTATTTATGGTTCAGGGCACAGGAAATTTTTAGTAGTAATGCTCAGACGTGAGGTCTCAAAACACCAAAGACAAAATAACGATTCACTGTAACGATTTTTTTTCAATAAGTTGCGACTTGTCTACAGATTTTTCAATAGCTGCACATTTCTTTGTGGGTATATCAGGCGTGCATGGGCACTTCTGGAATACATACTAGTAGTCGAATTAATGTAAAATTTTCGATATATTTATATTATTCGAATTCAGAAACATTTTGAAGTAGGGTCAAAATAATTTATATCAACTTAGCTATATGTACGATATTCACATAGAACATTCCTTGCATGTCAATTTATATAACAACAGTAATAACGTAATTACTATGGCACCAAAGTTAAAGTTGTCGTTGATGAATAGAAAGATGAGATAAATCGAAGATATATAAATTACATTTCAAATCCAAACTTAGGTTGAGAAAAATTTAATAAGAGTCCTTGGTGGAAAGATGAGCTCTCTACTCTCGAATCTCAAAATCATGCCGACTTGCCGTCCTAAGGCAGAAATGCAAAAGACTGTCATTCTCGCCGTACTGCGTTTGCTGAGGCACATGATGCTCGGACCCAATGATCACTTTCTCCACGGTGTGAACAGTGGTCGTTGGTTGAAAATGCTGACGCGCTCCCCTGCATTTATCGGGGCTTCGAAAGATAGGGCCTGACCAGTGCAAACTCAAGTTGAAAAATAATAAAAAATGATAGTTTTTGGTTGAAAGATGGCCCCTCTACCGTCGAATCTCAAGATCAGGCCAGTTTGCCGCACTTAGATAGACATCTTAGCCAGACAAATGCAGAAGGTTGTCACTCTTGGCTAACTGTTCTTGCTCAGGGTACACGATTTTGGACTCAAAGATCACTTCCCTCGAAGTGTGAAGAGTAATCGTTCGTTAATAATGCTGGCGTGCCTTCCTGTATTTATCAGGGCTTCGGTGGATAGGGCCTGACCAGCGCAAACTTGGGTTTAAAAAAAATATGTTCAATGAGTTAGTGATATTACAAAATGAATTGAAAAAATCTACATCATACAAAGATGAAAAGATACGTTGGCAAATTGGAAAGGACTACATTTACTGTTATATGTCTCCTACCATGGAAGTGATTTTCAATATAGCCCTGCAAAAAAGAAGGAAGAAGTGAAAAAAGTTAACTTCAATCGTACTATCTAAAAGCAAAACTTGGAGTTTTTGTTTGGAATATCTGCAAGTGAATTATTTACTTCAGAGAGTAATGAATCGAAAACTTTGTAAACAGCATACGAGTAAGATTTTTAAAATAGAGATGTGATGTGTCTGGGTATAGCTGAAAAATCTTTTTTTCTGATATTTATGTTATGGACGTCAGCCCTGAAACACATTTTTTCATAACGATATGCTGGGGTTGTAATCTTATCATTTTGAGAAATAGAACACTACTATTGACAAATCGTCAAGTTTACTGGGAGCCAGCCCAGTTCTGTTCTTTTTGCAGACACGTGCTGATTGCTCTTTATACTATTAATTAATCTAACACAATTATTTTGAATTCGCTGCAAGCGTTTGTTTTCATAATTTGATATACAAGGCTCGTACACAACGTCACAATAATTGATACGTGAAAACACGAGAGTTTCATTGACAAGGGCTTCAGTTCGTTCATCCAATAATTCCATGTTACTAGCTGCATATTAGTTTCATATTCGACATATATTTTTTGATGATATGATTCACATATTTTTCAAATTTCAATTCAGAGTCTAGGTGAAATCCAAGGTTTTTCGTAACATTTTTCAGGTTTAGTACCACATCATTCATTTTTATATATATTTTTTGTTTCTACAAGTAATGAGATGTCGTTAATGATTATAGTAGTACTCAAATTGAGTACCACTGTAATCAGTTTTTCAGATTATTTTCGAAACAGGACGTATACTTCGAGAAAAGTAATGGCCCGAATATAGATCCTTGGGGTACTTTGACGATTCTCAATTGGTTCGATAATTTGTTTTTTATATTTTGCGATTTGATATCTGCCAGATTAATAACTCCATAGTGAACTCACTGATTTTTGGGTGAACCCGTCATTGCAGTGCAGTACTACCAGTAGAATTTTTTTAGTAAATCGGCAAAATGGAAATAGGTTCATTAGTTTTCTCTGTAAGAAATTGACTGAAAATAATATTGTTTGGAGTCGAACAGAAAGTAATATGGATTTTTCAACCTGTCAAAAATAATACTTCACAATGAATTTATTTGGCAAAGACTATGTTGATGAAATATCCTTATCTGTCTAAAATCTGTTTTTCCGTTAACCAGCCGCTGCACCTCTACGAACAAAAACCCTCAGAAGTCGAAACTTGTGCGAGCTAAGGACTAACGAGGTCTTACCTTTCAACATGTGACTCCTCATCGTTTCTCCTTCATTGATGCATGTCTGGATGTGGTACTACTTTCGCATTTTATCATATGAATTCAATATCTAAACTTTACTAATCTTAGGAATTTCCTTTCTGAACCTGTTCGTAATCAAGATTAGATTTTACCAGACAGCAATGCAGAATTTTAAAGCATTTGATATCAGTTAAATCTGAGGTGCATATTCTTAGGAAGCCTGACATTTTGAGAGGATACTTATTAAGAGTGGCTGATATGTGGGGCTGAAATGAAAGTGAGCTGTCTAGGAGTAAACCCAAGACTTTCATTTCTGTAACATTACTGAGTGGAACTTGATTTATAGTATGAGAGAATGTTAAGGAGATACGTTTACGGCTAAAAATTATGGAATGGCATTCATGTGTGAGTTCAAAGACATTTTCAAAACACCAAGTGAATAGTTGGATCAGCTTGTTGTGGAGTTCCACACAGTCGTCCGCTGAATCGATTTTCTTCTAAACTTTCAAATCATCTACGAAGCTTAAAAATTCTGCATTAGAAAAGCAGTGCCAAATGTCGTCCATAAAACATTGAACAGCAATGGCCCCAAATGGGATCCTTGGGGAACACCAGCTGGTGACAAACTTCTAGAAGATTTAAATCCATTAATTCGAGTTATCTGTATCCGATTAGTGAGATAACTTTGTATCCAAGATAAGAGGTTGCCGCAAATTAACATGTGCTCAAGTTTTCAATAATCGATTATGGGTGACTTTATCAAATGCTTTGGAAAAATCTGTGTGAATGGAATGAACTTGCCCACTAAGATCTGAGATATTTGAAAAAGAATCTACATAGACAAGCAAATAGAGTGCAGGGGACTTCCCTGAGCGAAATCCAAATGGTTGATTATTAGGTAATGGATCTGAGATTAGTGTCAGGTTTTTACTAATGAGAAAATCTAGAACTATAGAAATGCTACTTTGGATACAGATTGCTTTGTAGTTTGCAATATCAGACTTTTCGCCAGATTTGTATATACAGGTTACAAAGCTTTATTTCCTGGAAGAATGTCCTGTTCAATATAGTTGTTGAAGATTGATGTTTGAACGTCGTGTTAGGACAAAGCTCCAGTGCTTCAATAATGATGGAGAAATACCACCTGGGCTAGGACTCTATAAGCATTCAAGCTATTTGATCTATCTTTCATAAATTTCGGAAATTGACAGGCACAGATTGGAAACAAACAAGAGAGGAGAGTTTGAAGGGTCATACACGGGATAGATAGTCACAGAGTACACTGAGCTGGAGTAAACTTGGAACATATTGGTAAGCTCAATCCCCATTCTACATTTTCTTTCGCCATAATGTATGGCAACTGGGACACCCTGATATTTTGAATTTCAAATGCACCTCATCCATCAAGATGTTTCAAATTAGATGGGAACCATTTGGTACATTTTTTAATTGAACATTTTTTGATTGATACAAAATGGTGATCTTATTCATAATTTATGTAATAGAAAACATTAAGCATATTTTTGGGTGATTTGTTCAGTAACAGTTGATCCCAATTGACAAAACCCAAATAATATTGGATAGATTCAAAAACCGCTTTTTTAAAATCATACTTCTACTCATGGATCACAGGCGTTACATCATCAATTGAAGATTTTTTGATTGTAACTAATGAAGAGGGATGATATTTGTCCGGTGTTATCAAATATTCATCGGATTTTGTACACAAAGAATCGAAGTTATCAGCAAACTAAATACAGCACGGAACCATAGTAATTGCGAATGTTATTCATCTAAAATAAATTGTGAAAGGGGCACATATTAGAAACAACATTGACTGCTCCAATTTCTGCCCTGCTTGAACCGACAAGTGGTGTGGCTAAAGAACATAAATCGTCGTGGGACCATATGGCTTTGGGAATATTGAAATCACCCAGAATCAAGCTTGGTATATCCATAGATCTCTCTACTAGTCTATTTTTATTTCCAAACCTTTTGCAAGCAAAGGCGCAGCTGTTTTCAGAAAAATTCTTCTTTGAAGGTATGGTTTTTTCAAATGAATAATCAATTGAAGTATAAATCATAGACGCTTCAGTTCCATTATTATTATATTCATCAAAATTATCTTCAACGTTGGTACTATAGATATTATGGGAATATCTAATGTAATATTGTTATATTAATTGGTGTACGGAATGCACATTGTTTGAACAGTATAAATGATTGTCCTGGCCTCTGATTCCAGAATATAAAAAAACGAGAGAAAAAACATCAAAATCTGAAGATGTTCGGAAGACAGAAAATGAGCAGGATATTCTCTGGCAGATTAATCCAGTACATCTGAATTCACCTTGAAACATTGGCGAAATACAATCGTAAAAATGATTGAAAACTAAATTTCCATAAATAAGCTCATAGAAACGACATGATGACTTAATAATGATGTAATAAGTTTACGAGTATGTTGATTTATTAGTCAACACTAGGGATAAGTATCTTATGATTTATAATACATCACATTTATAAGAAAGAAATGAAATTCGTTTCAAGTTGTTCGTATCCGGAAGAATGGATGCGAGATTTGCGGTATTAATTGCTGCTGCTGCTGCTGCTGTTTCTGGCAAACATACATACAGGGAAGCTAATATAAAAGCGTGTTAATTAAGAATGATCGGCAACTTGTGTTATTCATTAAATAAACTATTTATCATTACTTGATCAGTAAAATCGTTCAAATTCTAGTTGTGTTTTGACTTCGGTATAGGTAATTCTGAGTGACTCATATTCATCTCAACTAAAAATATCCTGATATCATTATCTTGAGATAATGGAAATTATCTTCAGACTTGAAAAACACAAAAATATTCGCGTTTGTTTTCGCGAATGGCAGTTACGTATCGGTAATATTTACAACTTAGGGCATTACCCTAAATTAGTAAATGCGTTTTGTCATTCTTGCAGTTTTGGTAGTATGCAATCTTCGAAAGAGACATCAATTATTGTATTGATTACTCACTTGAAAAATGTTTTCAATTGGGACTTGATATGAAGAGAGAAACCATCGTCTAAATAACTATTGTCGAAATACCATCTCACGAGAACCAGGTACATTTCATCCCCGAAGAACAAACATTTCTTTTGCCATTATCTGTAACTGTATCTATGTACTCATCAATCTGAGATACAGGCTCTGGCTACAGGTATCTGGTTGAAACAATAAAACTGGATTTGAATGTAAGATGCATAATCCATTGCCTGCAATAACTAGATACTATTTATTGGAAACACGAGATGACTGAAACAGTTTCAGTCATCTCCTTATGGTGCTAACTTGGTTAGGGAAACGCGCGTTGAGGACAAAAGTGTTTTTCATATAGGTCAATGATTCAACAAAATTTCTGTATATTTCGACCCGGACTGATAGTGACATTTGTTCATGCTTTTTATAATGCAAGTCCTGCCCTTTGTATTTCCTCTCGCAAGATCAAAAACATGAACTACCTGCTCCAACGACTGAGTTGAAACGAAGTAATCCCCAATTTTGTCACCATTACAATATTTCTATGTGGAAATACAGAAAAGAACCGAGTTCAGAATCAATTGATTGTGAATTATGATCGATTGAGCGAGGTCTTTTGGAAATATTGAAGAAGGAAGGATGAAGGAAAACTTCGATGACAGGGTTAATCGCTTGTGAAAAAAGGAACGTGAGGATGAAACCGTTGATTCGAAGATAACGCAATGATACGAATAATCCACTGGCAGTGGATAACGAATGGGATAGAAATGTTACATACTAGAGACCAAGATCACAATAAAGAGTTGCCGATGGTTTATGACAGAAATGTTTGAGGTGAATTCAAACTGAACTATCTAACAATTTTAAATTTCAGTTATAAAACGAACAGTTTGGGGAAGACAAGAATATGAAATGTACATAAAGGGGGAAGAACAGTTGAAGAACAGTGGCTAGTAGAGTAGCCACTATAGGTAAATAGTTTTCAAAGGCTTTTAAGATTGGGTGTTGGTAGGGTGGAAAAGCTTGGGAGGGTAATTTTGTTTTTTATCTCTGAAATGAAGTTGATAATGAAGTAACATTCCAATAAAACCGAGCTTGTTGTAAGTGTGTGTCAGAACAATAACACTCACAAATAATATTAATCCCTTATGATGTAGTGTCTACAATATTTTTCGTTAGTCCATGTTTAGCTAACACATAGTTTGCTCACTCTGTCACACTAACAGTTGTCCACGTAAAAACATTGTGTGCTCAAATCCAAGCCTCAAACGGACATTGTTTAGCCTTGGAACTCATTAATAGTCATTGAAAATGCCAATCTAATTGGAATATGCACACCTTTGAATTAAATTGGCACATCTGTACGTATAATAGAGATTCGCGATATTGATATATTTTTACCTCAGATCTTGCCATGACTAATCGCGTACTGTTGCACAGCCGTGGTGCATACCTGGCAAATTCAATGAATTCAAAAACTGTTGGATAATTCACAGCTTCGGTGGCATCGCAAACTGTATCAACGCTTGATGAATAAATAATAATACTGTATAGGGAGTAGGAGAAAGCTTTTTGTGTGACAGAGACAGGAGACCGGCTTTGTTCTTATCCCTACTCCGTGCTGTTTATTGAGTGAGAGTAGACGCCTGGCGGGAATAACGTATATTCGACTTCAGATTACCGTGAATAATTTTATGTATGAACATACATTGTTCTAATCTGATTACGATATCAAGTTTGTGAATGTCATCCGAGGAACTATAGTTGTATGTGTTCGATTATGTAAAACAAAATAAGCATTTGACTACTTGATTTTGCAAAATTTTACATTTATTATGTATACAGCACATGTTCCCTGAGTTACAATCAGATATTGAAGAACGGATGGGAAAATTTTCCAAATTTTTGGAGAGTTCCTACCATGAACACTTTTCTTATGTACAGCCTTACATGTTTTTTCCATGTGAGATCATCGACAACGATTGGGCCTGAAGATTTCTGATTGCGGATTTCTGCAATAAGGAATTCATCGATTTTTGAGTAAAACTAACTGAATGGATGATTCTTTTGTTTGAAGATCATACATTTGTTTTCTTGGGTTCAAGTCCTTTGCAGAAGTTGAGTATTTTGCTCGAATATCTGCTAAATTCAGACTGAGTACGTATATTGAATAGACCAGAGGACCCAAAACTGATCCTTGTGGTACGTCATAGTTAATAATACCAATATCACTAGTGCATTTATCTGTATAGACATATTGGTTGTTTTCTTCTGAATATATGACTCCAAGATGATTTTATGATCTACATCATCAAAACCTCACGAATATCAATGAATACTGCCACTGTTAGACGTTTTTCATCCGGGTTTGTTAATATATAATCAATAAGATCCGCTGTTTCACCCAGTGCTGCTTTTTTCAACATTATAATAACGGCATGGTCAATGTTATTGGTATCTGCAAGACATTCAATTATTCTTATTTTGAAGAAAAGAGAAATGAAATTTTCTATGTTTTTTACCACTTTTATTTGTAACTAACGTTACTGCAGTTTTGTCCTATACAGATATTTTCAAACTTATACAATAAACAATGATTTCCTACCACGTAGTAACGGCTACATCCATCAATTTATATTCTCATTTTAATAGTCTTTTCGAAAAGCTTTGTGAAAACATTTGAAGTTCAAGGTATTTAATTGCTAGTGTTACATTCATTATGTGATTTGAAGATCGCAAAAACTTTACATACGATTTAGGAAAAAATAAAAAATTTTAACGCCTTTTAGTCTTCGTCAATGCGACATTATAATGAAATTAAAAACTCAAACGATAAACTGCAGGATTTCATCTCATTATCTTTCATATACCTTATTCTCCTCAGAGATTCTTCTCTGCTTCTCAGAGTAACTCAACATCATCCTGCATCAAAGTTTGAGTTCCTGATTTTTGATAACTTGCCTGATAGTTTTGACTATGATCATGGACAGACCAAGTTCGATTTTCGGAAAGCCGATTACGTTAATATAGGTATACAATAGATTACTGAATTGACTGGAGTGTACTAGAAAACTTTAACGACCGTAACTAGACATGCTCTTTTTTGTATAGCATCCGAAATGACACACTCAGTATATACATTCTTACATATCGTAAAGCTTCATCTACCCCGATATTCTTCTGAAATTATTCATAATATCAGAAAAAAGCACTTGGTTCCATCTAATTTTAGAACATCCGGGATCACTACCTTTCAACGCCAGTTCGTCGAACTTATAACGCTTGTTAAACGCCAAATTAAAGTCGCCTATGCGGTATATATTCAAACGGTGAGGAACAATATGAAAGTTCCATAAAAATTTTGAAGCTTCATATTTTCAAAAAATTTCAATTCTGGAATTTCGAATGTTATGTGTTATGAAAATATAGATTATGATAACCCTCAAGCGATTGTGGAAGCATTTTGTCTCTTTTTCAAGTGTGTATCTGTCATCCAGAAGTTCTGAACGTTATCCGTAGATGTAATTATATAGCATCAAAAAACATGAAGAACAAAGTAACTTTCGTTAGTACGAAAACGCTTGAGAAAGCTATTATATAGCGAAACACGTGTTTGGGTTTTGTACACTGTCCAGTGAAAATCCTATAATAAAAAGTTACTTGAATATCGAGTGACAGCTATATTCTGCAATTTAGTGAAATTATCTGGAATACTTATTGACGAAACTGGTTTATGTTTTATGACAGGAAAGTTCAGTGCACCCAACTATCTTCGGACAGGCACCGCTCTATGAGCGGGTTAAGAATTATGCTGTAGTGCTTGTGGCTTGTGTTTTGTCCTTAAAAAATTGTTAGCATGTTTGACATAATTCATTTCAGAAGTACTAGACTCCAAAGGTCGAATTGATATGATGTATACTCACTCACAAAAAACATTCAACAGAATTGATCATCACATATTGTTGGCAAAGCTATATATGATATGAATTTCTGATTCTTTTTCATTCATTTGCACGAGATGTAAACGACGAAAATGGTGGTTATATGTCAGTCAAATTTCAAGCAGCTTCAGAAATACCCCAAGGGTCCAACCTGGGATCACTTTAATTTCTATTTTTCATTCATTATTAATCTCATTTGTTAAAATGCAATTATCTTTTTTGCTAACTACCTAAAAATCAGTCTCCCTATTTTTCGGGTTTGCAGGCCATCGATTTTTGGAATTTTTTCCTGACATTTCGCTAGCGCGAATGGCTAGCTTTTTCAGAGGTTTATAGTGCCTGAGTTGTCTTCGATGAGACTGAAAAACCCGACTTCCGAAGCCTCAACCATTAAACCGAAAAGTCTATAGCAGTATACATAATTTCAACGACTGCCATAACCCACAGAATGAATTTAATTTGGCAACCGATTGTATACAAAAAAACCGTATATCTGTTAAAATTGACAAATGTGAAGTTCTGTCATTCTCTACAAAACAAAACATGAAAAAATTTGCTTATAACATCAACAATAATGTTTTGAAAAGATGCCTCACAATGAAAGGTTTGTGAGTTTCATTCGATCCTAAACTAACACTTATAGATCATATTTCAGGATACTGTAAATGGTTCAATTCTGCAAATATGCTTGTCGGGACTGGTATATTATTCAGACGAACACAACGTTCATCAACAATAAAAGTTAATAACAACAAAACACGACGACACACAAAATTACAGGGTAACCTCGAGGAACTAACGCTAAGTCTTTTCTCGATCAGCGAGGAGACTCTAGAGCGGGTTTAGTTCTCGGCGGAAACCCCAGAATAAGAAATAGTTCCCGGCCGAGATCCCAGAACACAATGAATGCATCGGCCAAAAAATGTGTTCGAAGTAACTCTCGATAAATCATCACTGATAATGGTCGGGGTCATGAATATAGTCAAGAAGGGCCAACCACTTGGGCCCGAATCCCTTGTCCTAATCCATAAGAGAGTTAACGATGAGTACCTACTCGAAACATCCCAAGTGGTGTCGTTCTGAATATTCATCTGTTTTTTGGCAATACACTTTCGTTTCCATTTCAATAAAAATAAAAGAATTAACATAAAAACCTAAGCAGATGGATATTTTGGACTGTTGCATAGAATTATGAAAAGTTAATTTCCTAACAAAAATTTATGATACAAAATATGCTGGCTTGATTTAGTCGATTTTATCAGTACCCAACAAAATTGGTGGAATCTGTTTAGCGGAGAATTTTAAGTACAATGAGATAGCTATCCACTATCATGGCCCTTGTCTCTATCGAATCATGTCATCAATAATACAGAAAGTTCAAAATGCATGTACAAGATTGATTTTTGGTTTAAAAGCCAAAGATCATGTATCTTCTTTCATACATCAGATTGGGTAGTTGAAAATATTCAACAGAAGGGAATTGCTAACTTCATTCATAACCTCAGAATGAAACAACAACCTCTAAAGAAGTTGAAATAGAGACGTAATGGACAATATAGAAGTCTCAGAAATCGGAATGAATATTCTATCCCACAGCATAAATCCAAACAATTCGAGCGATCCTTCTCAGGAAGAGCGATCCTTCTATCGAAGAAAATATTAAATATATTTCTTTATTATCTTTCAAATATAGATTTTGAAAAAATGCCTGAATAAATAATGATCTTGAAACCATGTAACAAAAAAAAGTTTTTCAGAAAATTTCCCGTTTCACTTTACTTTTTAACAGTTTCCCAAAAATAATTTTTAAATTATTTTCATTTGTATGTTACATACAAATGTTAAATACAGTATCTAACTATGTTTGCTTGGTTGAGTGGGAGAATAGCTATTATGTGTGCTAAACTCCGCCAAGTAAAATAAAAGCCATTCATTATCGTTATTATTATATTTCATGAATAGGGATCTGAGTACAACATATCACTTGTAATGTATTCATATGAGTCTTTAAAATCACGTCGAAACTTGTCGACTGTAACATTCCTTTATAAAGTATTGAACAATAAGATAGAATGCTGGCCATTCAATTGGACCTCTTCTGCCAATCCATTGTCCTTCAAAATGATTATTCAAAAAATTTCGAACCTGCTGGGCATAATGAGGTGGTGCACCGTCTTGTTGAAAATGGATAAATTCATCTTGATATCTTGGATCCTGTTCAATTATTTCAACTATACGAGGTTGTATTGCCTCTTCAAGAAGTTGTAAATAAGAATCACCGGTTGAATTTCCATCAATGAAAAATGGACCTATAATATGATTGCCTAATATTCCGGCCCAGACATTCAACTTTTGGGGTATGTATTTCTGCGTATTGTCTTGGGTTTTCATCCGACCAATAAGGGCAATTGTGACGGTTCACGCAACCATTTGAATAAAATGAGCTTTCGTCCGAAAAACAGATGTTATAAAGCAGCTCGGGATTTTGCATTAATCTCTCACTCATGCCCTCACAAAACTCCTGTCTTCGGTCAGAATCATCCTCATTGAGTTCATGAACAAGTTTAATTTTGTAAGAATGGAATTTGTGGTTTTTAAGGATTCTCCATGCGCTCATATGGCTTATTAAGGCCATTGCTGATAAACCTCTGGTTCTTAACCTGGGATTGGCGATGACTCGACCAATCACTCCAATCGCATTATCGCCATTCACTAACCTTTTCTGAACATTTTTTTTCTTATTTAAACCGAACCTGTCTCCTTGAATTTTGTGACCAAATCCAGAACGTGATTTCTGCTTAGGTTTTTACCAGGGTTTTGCTCGTTAAATAAAATTGATGTTCTATTAGCATTTTGGTCGTTGCCAAAAAATAAAGCAATAAATGAAACCCTTTCAGCAGTAGTGTAAGGCATTTTTAAACAAATAACAATACACGACCCTTTCAAACAAAACAATCGAACGATGTATTAATGAAAACTGAAAGAAGAGGAGTGGATATTGATTTTAAAAAAGGGATTTCATTTAACAAAAAACTGATAAGAAGAACTGCTCGAAAAATTTTTTATTTAGGCATACAAGTTACCGAGTGGTCTCTCTAACGTATTATTAACATGGCAATTTTAACTTCAAATTATCTCGAAAACTAATCGTTACAAAATTTTTCTTTTAACAGAGTTGTAAAGGTATTCGAAAGACCTTTAAAACAAGGTGCCACTCTACCTACTTTCCCTATCTGAATAAGGGTCGTCGGACGCACCCCTCCGAGGGGGTGCGTACTACAAAAAATCTGATCAGTCTGAAAGGTGTCCCTCTTTAATTAGAAATCGACGTGTCCGAGCTTTTTTTCAAAATCTTACTTTTTTTATTCAAAAACGGCTCTGTTAAGTTTTCGTTGTTACACACTGTATAATTTTTATTTGACTATATAATTTTCATCAGCGAAATTTTCAATTACGTATGAAAACTATTTAAATATTGCTGTATTTTCTTATAAAATAAACCAACTCGATCAACGAATATAATAAACCCCTCACGCCCATGTACAAGTTTCTACCTTCAATGGGGATTCTCCCTCTTTATTTGACAATAAACTTATTATATTAATATCAATTCCATTGTGAATTTTGTATATTGATCAAATGAAGTTTATTATTATCATTATTGCTCAATAGGTGACGATATAGAAAACAGAAGCCCAATTTTCATTCAGTGAACTGGAAAAACAAAAATAATATTCTATTCCAGAGACATCTCGCTTTTATATATTTAGGAACGTTCTCATAATTTTACTTCACATTTCCATGTACTTCCCTTCGGCTCTACATAAAATGTAACTTTTCAGAAAGTGCACCGGCATTGGCAAAGGCAAGACAGATTCTCTCCGAGATTCCGGGATATGTTCCAGTTTACATTAGATCCGGCGAAACCCCACTGGAAGATATTAACCCCGATCTGGCTGAAGCTTTCAACTTTTATGCACAGAAACACGGAAGGCTCGCATTTGGCAGGTCCATTGAGGGGAAATCTGACAATTCTCAGATCAAAAGTGGATCTGAAGAAGATACATTTTCGGATATTGACTCAGTGTCAATCGAGGAGGATATAACTTCCAAGGATGACAATAGCGTTGCTGTTCCGGAGGAACCTGTTGAATCGAAATATATTCAAAAAATACCAAGATCGTGAAAAATTGTTGCTCATAGTTATAAAATATTTATTGTAAATAGGAATAAAATTAACATGTGATGAAGATGCGAGAGTAATAAATGTTTGACGAAACGTGTGTCTAAGTATAAGTGAACTTTTCTGGCATTTTTATTGATTGATTTTTATAATACTACCAAATACTATTTTTAATGTACTGAAGAACAAAATCATACAGTTGATAGCGTGGGTAATAAATGTTTGACAGAACGTGTGTCTAAATAAAAAAGAAGTTTCTGGCATTTCTATTGATTGACTGATAAAATAGTACCGAATACTATTTTTTATGTACTGAAGAACAAAATCAAACTGTTCAGGAAGAAGGAAATTCAGAACTTCCCTGAGTCAATAGCATGAAGAGGTAATATACCAATATAACTTCAAAAATATCTTAGAGAGATATACCAGTACGTTTATTGTCATCCTGTCTTCGAACGACAAAAATTTCATATACAGGGCGTCCCAACGAAAACCTGACCCCTCCCCTGTAAGTCAGAAACGGACGTGTAATCTAAAATTTCAAATTTCAATTTTTATTTTTAGGGGGACTGATTCTGATATGTGAATGATACCCGAAACTTCACTCCCCTGCGGTCAGCAATTACCCCCTCCTATTTTTTTCAATGGCATAGGTGTCGAGTGACACATCATTTGAAAGGCCTTTTGTCCCCTATTACTTCTGTGATTTTTTTCGAAATTGGTTCATTCGTTATTGGGAAATGGAACGTTGAACGTTTTATTTAAGAAAAAACGGAAAATTCGCTGTCGCTCATTTTATTGAGGAAATCAACAAAATTAATATCAATAGTAACACAATCAAAGGATAAAGTGTTCAAAATGAACTCCATTTAGTTCCATACAATAATACAGTTCACTTTCGAAAGCGTTCTTCACATTATTGAAGATGTCCGAAGTCAGAAATAGGCATTCCCGAACAATTCTCTGTCGCAGGTTTTCTGTTTAACGTTTTGATGGCTCACGTTGTGGTCTGGATGATTCTTATTATAGATTCTTGCAGCAACTTCATTTCAATAATACGTTGCAACAATTTCTATTCTTTCTTCAGTAGAATAAACCATGCTGGAACACATTGAACAAGGATAATTGAATACTAATTAATTCGCGAAGAAGTGACAGTGGCCAACTACTTACTTTTTGTTCTGCGACAACTAGATTTAACAAAAACTACCAGTGCAGAAAACACTAACAGTGTCGTCCATTTTAAAACGTTTACTACTAATTGAATAAATACTACAAATCTAGACCTGCGACAGGGAATTGTTCGGGAATGTTCTGACTATGGACGTCTTCAATAACGTAATAAACGCTTGCGAAAGAAGACTGTATTATTGTATGGACCTAGATGGATGTCATTTCGAACACTTCATCCGTTGATCGTATTACCATTGATATTACTTTTGTTGATTTCCTCAATAAAATGAGCGACAACGAATGTTTTGATGTTTCTTAAATAAAACGTTTAACATTTAATTTGTCAATAACGATTGAACCAATTTAGAAAAATGAAGGGACAAGAGACCTTCCAAATGATGTATCACTCGACTTCTCATGCCATAAAAAAATAGGTAGGGAAGTTGCTGACCGCAGGGAAGTGAAGTTTCAGGTATGATTTCCATATCAGAATTAGTCCCCCTTCACAGAAAACGGCCCAAGCGAAGCTCTCTGGCTTACAGAGACAGGCTTGTCTGGCTATCAGTGGTGCCATCAGTACCACATCATCAGCAGTTATGGAGATCCTTCTAGATCTACCTTCTCTCCAAATGTTTCTGGAAAGAGAGGCTAGATGAACTGCATACAGACTTGTGCACATTGCCAATTGCACGAATCAATTCAATGTAGAGTGCAACAGACTGTTGGTTGACATTGGAAGTCACAGCATTCTGGAAGTGACCTCTGACTTTATGCCTCCAACTGTCAACTACGAACTGCCTTATAAAGTACAATTCCCGAGTAGAGAGGACTGGATACTGCGGGAGAAGGAAATATTAAGAGCAGATAGTTGTTGGTTCATAGGTGGATCAAAAACACCTTTCAGTTCTGGTGCAGGTGTTTTCAGTCGCAGACCCAGGACAGAGTCATCTACCTGCCTGGGAACTTATGCGACTGTATTTCAAGCGGAAATTTACGCTATTGAATTGTGTGCGGAGAGATTGGATAAATCCAACTTCACTCACAAGTCAATAAAAATATTATCGGACGGTCAAGCGGCGTTGGAAGCTCTTGGCTCCTACCGAGCAACGTCTAAATTGGTAGCAAACTGCCAAAAAAGACTCTCCTCGATAGGAAGACTAAACAGATTGTCTCTGGTCTGAATTCCTGGCTATACTGACCTGGAAGGGAATGAAGTTGCTGACTCTCTTGCAAAGGAGGGTGTTGCAAGCGGCTTCATTGGACCAGAACATGTCATTGGCATCGCTTTGGGCTTTGCCAAACAAACACTGAACACCTGGATGGCAAGAAGAGTTATGAACTTCTGGCAGAATCTTCCAGGATTGGTTCACTCCAAGGCGTTTATTCACCTTTTGAAGCTTGATTCTTAACAGTTGTTGGACTACAGTAGAGATGAACTACGATGTCTAACAGGCCTTCTTACAGTTCACTGTCATTTGAATCATCACATGCAGAGACTTGGACTGTCGGAAGGCAGTGTGTGTCGCGTCTGTCTGGAAAATGATGAAACTGCAGAGGATATACTTTGTGCCTGCCTCGCTGGGGACCGAATCAGGTTCTGTGAGTTCGGCAGATCCGTACTCTCACTATTTGACCTGAAAGACCACTCACCATACAAACTAATCGGCTTCGTTAAGAAGCTGGGTTTATTTGGCCGAGTGTGAATAGGTATGAGCCACAATAAACCCTTATGGGTTGCGGTGGAGGGTCGAATAGACCCACTCACTTTAGACCTACCTACCTCGTCCCCCTAAAAAAAATTGTTGTGCTCTTTGAAATTTTAGATGACACGTCCGTTTCTGACTTACAGGGGGGTCAAGTTTTCGTTGGAACGCCCTGTATGATTATTTGAGATAGATAGGAATACAAAGCTCTTCAGCTTTCTTCTACTCTGAAAACAAAAATGGGGAAACATACGAATAAAAACAATCGAAATCAAAATGAACTCGTTTCAAAGTTCAAAATAAGTCTGAAGACGTATAAGAAAATGAATATTCATCTTTTCCAACTACCAACACTGTAGGTTCTGATAAATGTCTCCGGAAAACAACTACTTTCCCGGCTTATACCAAGCTGGATATTGAATTATATCCGATAGACATTTTTGCCAGATACTTCACAGAGGCTAGTCTCGCAGATGTTTCTCGTTCATTCAGCAGCAGAACCACATTGATATCAATCGAGTATATCGACTACAAGCAGTGCAGGAAAGATCCAACCAAAACAGCAGTGTGCCTGGGACTTGACTAACACGGCTCGACTGCATGTATGAAATCTTCGCCTGAGAATGATATATTGATTAGTAACAGCTCCATCTAGTGAACAAAGGCTAAAAAACGATATTCTTACAGAAATCGAAATAAGTCTGAAAACTGCATCGAGGAGATGAAAACGTATAAAAAAAAGAATATTTCGAAAGTGGGAAAGTAGTTGTTTACAAAGATGTTTATGTCACACATAGAAGTTACTTTCAGATGAAACTGGAAAGAAAAGCTTGTCCGAAATAACTACTTTCACATAGACATTGATTTACAGGAAAGTAAAAATACTTTTGAAACAACTACTCTAATATGACCATTGAATTATAAGAAAATCACTTTTTCCTATTCATTTCACTGATATATGGGTCACTATCATCCTCAATGGTGGACTTCGGAGTTTCTGAATAGAAATTTGCTCTCGATGACATATTTTAATGAGTAATGTTCCTATGAATGATATCTATTCAATTCCATTACAAATGTACAAACTGAATACGAAAAGGAAAAGAGTTACGATATAAAGTTCCACCTATATTCTCAATAGCGGACTTTGAAGTTTCAGAATCTGACACTTGTCCTATTAACTTAAATGAATTATTTCAACGATGTTATGGAATTGGCTAGTATTGAAGAGAACCCGTGATAATGTATTCTATCAACATTAGATTATGAAGTTTTCAGTAAACAGTTCACGAAACACGTGTTTCACTATACGAAAGCTTCTTCCGACTAATTCAATGAGTAGTGAACTTATTGAACAGGACTGAAAAGAGTGTAAAAATCTCACAATGAAGTGTTTTTTGAAAACGTTATTTCTACTACATTTTCGATCAAATTTGCCAGAGTTGGTTGTAAGAATATTGATCTTATTTTCAGAGGATCGTGAGAATCACCTCTTTAGACTTCAAAGTCTCGGCTTAGGATCTCCCCTAAGATGCGCGTGGTAGAAAACCCTTAAATACGATAGGAGCTCAGTGTTAACGAGAATCTTGTAGTGTCCACTTTGATGAAGTAAAGTACATCTATACTAAAACCAATAATGATTGAGAGTAGAAGAAAGCCCAGTTGACAGCAAATCGGGGGCGTGCTTATTAATTTTTGAGAGGGTTAAGAATGAAAGAAAAATTCTTAGTACAATTAGTTAAAATATTCATACACATTTTTTATTTATTTCATTAAAACTTTGCAATNACCAATGATACGCTCATGGCTGCAAGTACATTAGTGAGGACTGCAACGATGAGATGGAAGTTACGGTAAAGTGACAAAGACAGAAATATCGTTGCGTACAGCGTTGCCACTAGTTATAATAAATATCTAACACTTTACAGAAAATAATAAATTTTAACTGATCAGTAATCTGCTATAAACTGGTAACGTAAAATTTAGATATGACAATGCGCTTTACTCTCAATCATTATTGGTTTTACTATAGTCAAATCTAGGAAGAGACTTGAGAATTCTATCTCTCTCGCTCTCATAGTCTTCCAATGAAAGCACATCGAAATTGAAACGAAACGTTTTGTATAGTCAAGCAAGAGAAGTGATTGCTAATTTACTTTTTTTCATGCAATGAGAAGCTGATGATGGCATAAGCATGGGTCTGAAAAAAGTTCAAGAGCGTTGTGCAAAAGCAGGAGATGTAAGTTTGGGTAGCATTGAAAGAATAGCTCGTGAAATGAAAACAATGGAAAATGGTGAGTCATCCTCTTTTTCGATTTCGACAAGAGCCTTCTTCGTCGATATATAATCAATTATTACATTACTGGAAAAAACATTCCCACCTTACGCCGCAAACATATAAAATTCGTTGACGAAAATGGTTACAAGAGATCTTAAGAGTTTCTGTAAAGAAATTTTCTCAGAGACATAAAGAAATACTGTGAAGAAGGTCTAACAATGAATTATATGGATGAAACATATATCCATGCTTCACATACACATGAGAAGAGTTGGAATGATGATTTGATAGAAGGGTTGCTCACATCAATTTCAAAAAGGCAGAGACTCATAATTGTGAATGCAGGAGAAGAAAATGGATTTGTGAAAAAATCCATATGTAAAATTCAAATCCTACACAAAATCGGGCGACATCATAACGAAACGAATTGTCCCATACCACAATGTTCAGTAAAAAAAGTGCCCAAACATGTCCCCAAGGAAAGATGAGATGAGAGATTGGTTGAGACGACGAAACATTCATTTTACAGGTGATATGCTAAAAATTGAGTCCCATTCCATCATAAAAATCCATAAACCACGATTTAAGTTGTATGAAATTGATAGGATTATGGAATATCATGGACATACTGTACTCAGATTGCCTCCTTATTGTCCAGATTTGAACCCAATAGAATTAGTGTGGGCATCACTGAAACAATATGTGGCTGATAAAAATGTTGATTAATTTCAAATCCGTTGAAAGTTTATGTGACGAATTCTTCACTTCGTTTTCTGAAGAGCAGTGGAAAAAAACTTTGCGAACAACCTATACGTTTTGTAAAATGTCATGCTTCGGAGGAACTTGCTCTTGATTTCGCAATAGATGAAACTATGTTCAAGGTGATAGTGACAACGATAGAACCATCGCTCCAGAAGCGATTCCGATCTTCTGGAGTTGAACCTTTGTAATTTTTTGATCATAACTTTGATTATATTTTCGACTGAATCCATTCATCTTGATAAATATAATGTTTCCCAAGAAATTTTCATGTTGAAATTCATTCTTCAACCCAAATGAATTACATTGTCAGGATAAGTATTTTAACCTCTTCTTAATAAATCCGAAATCAAATGCAATACAGACTGCTAAACAACAAACTTTAAATTAAATTACATGAATACCGCATTATCATACTGAACCATCAATTAAAAAAACCATCAACCCTTATTGCTACTTGCGGTGAGGACTGTGCTCTCAGGCCACTCTAAAACCCAAATAGGCGCACCAAGTAGCACGGTAGATTCATCTTTTTTTATCCTAATGCGTTCTCTGTCAGAAGTCTACGCAAGTGGTGATATGTTACGAGTCGTTTCCTAGATTTGACAAGCTGTAGTTCATAATATTGATTATTTTTTGTTGATTAATTTGAGACAAAAATCTATGAATTTAAAAATTACATTCATAAACGATTTCTCACTTTACAATGCGGCAATACAAACCTTTTCAATGCGAAAGAAAAACCCTAGGTACTCTGGTTCAAGTTCACTGTTCACCTGGCGTCCCTTTTATGAGAAGTGTCGAAATGATAAATAACTCCTCATTTCGAGATTAAATTCATCAGCGACTTTTCTGTTTGATTTAGATACGGTGTACCTGTTTCTTTTTATCTTATCTCTGATTACCTGGTTAAACGATATTGTGTTATTGTAGAGCAGTTTAGGTGTGTTCGAAAGGTATGTGGAAGTATTTTACTATATTCTTTCAATTTATTACATTACGTTGTATGCATTTTATAAATATGAATGTTTTGTCATAACTTACGATCAGGTATTTTCAACATCATCTCCAAAAGTACTTTGAACCGATATTCCTGACAATAGAATTGCAACTTAAATCTAGTGTGTACCAATAATATTCACATGAGATGAGTCAGATCAAATCGTAGGACATACCTATAACTATGAATTGATAAATTCATCGAATACGTCATATCAATAGCGTTAAAAAAGAATATTCAAGAATTTTTGAAAATGTACAGTTTTCAGGATAATGTTTTATGGGATCCAACTAAAGAAACTTCTCATCAGTGAAATTTCTAACTGAAAACCAATTTCGTCCTGATTCAATAAATTCACAAATTTTTAAACGATAATTGTCTTTGGATACAAATAGCAAAAAGTTCCTAAATACAACAAAATTATTTCAAATATAACTATAATTTGGATCAAAATTTTCAGATCATTATTAAGCCTATCATTGTTTTAAGAAGTCCAATATAGTATTAGAAACAGGATAAAATGCCGTCATTTTGTATATGTGGTATTTTTTTTTTCTCTTCCAACATATTATGGATTCATATTTCGTATTAATGAGATATGCCAGTGGATTTTTGTCTCGAAGAATTCATTGTGTACGTAAATGAATAAATCCAAAATTGTTTTACTATTGACGATTTCTTTTAGAACCATGCCCTCTTAGTCATTATCTTATCGCAGGTAAACAAATATATTAGTGATTATTCACACTGTCTAAGTACAGTTTCAATAAAATTTTTCACTAGTGACAGTGATTATCTGCAAGAAACTATTACAGATGCGACTACGTGTGATTTTTGTTGCTGTTTTGGTACTGGCCTCTACAGTTCCAATCAACTGTCAAATGAGTGGGGTGAAGCTAAACCTCATGCCATGTTATAATGTATCAGCTCTACCTGGTATAACCATAGCCGACAACAGACCCCCAGCAACCTTGAATATTTTTCTGGAAGTGATTAGGAGACTAGAAGATGCCAATCCAACTAAATCTGCGAAAGAACTCGCAACTTTAATATTACAGAGGTAAGTGAGACATTTTGAAGTGTAAATAGATATAGAGGTAGATTATGACCCCGTTGTCGGGTCACGTAATTTCAGTTCCAATTGGTTCTTGAAAATGGCTTCAACGCAGAAGCCGAAACTTCGAACAGATGGAAACTACAACGTGTGATTCCGTGTTAGGAATCACACGTTAAAAGGTAAGACCTCGTTAGTCCTTAGCTCGCACAAGTTTCTCAGTTTCTGAGAGTTGTCGTTCGTATGGGAGCGATAGCTGATTAACGGAAAAACAGACAGACAAACAGAGTTCAACCTGAACTACAGTACAGTGCTTTTATCCTATATAGGATATATGATATGATATCGAAATAATACACCAGTAATGATTAAATAGCGTTCTGCAAGTTTTGAGAATTTTTTGAAAGTACAAATTTTCATAGGTCATAACATTTATATTAAATTTTCTCATCAACTGTGTCCTTTGACTTTTAAAATCCTGATCGGGTGGTCTAATTGAAACACTTTCTTTTGTAGTACTCTCGGGGTTTCCCAGACATATCAGACCAGTTCACAAGTTGAAATTCATTATATAGCTCTCAAAAATATGATTAATAGCACATTGGATTCAGAATGACCTGTAACAAAATATATTTCATAGATTGTACAGCACACAAACAACTTATCAAAGCGCCTGACTTTCGCTCTTCTCAGGTCGAGTGGGCTGAAGTCGGAAATTAAGGGGTTCATCATGGCCTGCCAAAATGGTGTCTTCGACACCTTAGTCTACTTTAGTCGCGTGATGGGTATAGAGGTTCCTGACACAAGATGTAGGGCCTGCCGCCAGGCGTCTGAGACCCTACTGCACTTGCTTTCAGCATGTTCAGCATATGCGGTCTCACCCTATATCCTTCGACATCCCGCGGTCCTAAGAATGCTCTATTACCACCTACGACACTTTCACGGTATTGACGAGACATCGCTGTTGGCCTACGCTCCGAGAGATATTGGATCCGTTGTGTGAAACAAGAAGTCTGTTTAAAAAATCTGTGTAAAAAATCTGTTTTTCCATTAATCAGCTGTCGCCCCCATACGAACAATAACTCTCAGAAGTTGAAAAACTTGTACGAGCTAAGTAATAACGAGGTCTTACCTTTTAACGTGTGATTCCTAACACGGAATGACACGTGCCAAATTTATTGAAACAAATCATTCCCTACCCTCAGGATTATACAGGGTAATAAGCCTGATCTAGTTCTACTCGATCACCAGAGCAAGACAATATTTGTCGTGGAGTTTGCAGCTCCTGGCGAGATGATCTTCTCTGCGGACTATATCCAGACCACTCTGTCAAGATGGTTGTTTTGATTATTGGAGTTCTTGGTAGAATGATGCCCTCTGTACCCTCAAATCTCAAAATCATGCCGGCTTGCCGCACTTAGGTAGAAATCTTAGCCGGACACATGCAGAAGTTTGTCATTCTTGGCCCACTGCGCTTACTCAGGGCACATAATTCTCGGACCCAATGATCGCTTGCCCCACGGTGTGGGGAGTCGTCGTTGGTTGATAATGTTGGCACGCCCTTCTGAAGGTATAGGGGTTTCGGGGAACAGGGCCTGACTAGCACAAACTGAGCCATAGCCAATACATATATGGATCAAATTTATCGAAAAAAAAAACATTAGGAGATTGGGAAAACGTGGTCCGTATATCTTAACATATGAAGTATGAAGTATTGTGTTGTAAATCTGTGAAAGGGGGCAGATGTGTATCCCAGAACGCTACCCAAAAGCATTCATTTTCATTTAAAACTTCAATGTTGAGGAAAAGTTGTAGTGAGAATTGTTACCGATTGGTAGGACAAGTGTACTCAACCCACTTTTATGAATATAGTTTATAACGTTTTTTACTGATAATAAGGAGTTATTTCGAAAAAAAGGAAATCTCAAAGTTTTTTTTGGAATATTTCGAAAATTACCGAGATGGAATTTTAACATCGTAATCTAACCATAGTGGTGGAAAAAAAGTTTTTTGGAGTGTACTGAGAAGACATTTATGTCGTCATAAATTACGGGAGGTATTGATTCAATTGTAGGTAAATACATACAAATACAAGCTAATAAATATGCCGAGTGCTGTTCTCTTGGAATATGGAAGTAAGACGATATACGTCCTTAATTTTGTCTAAAGAAATGAACTTTAAACGTTCAAGCCAGTCTCGAATATACCTACACCTGTTCCAAAATTGAAGGTCGACTCTTTCAGTTGTATTGCCAATTGCGTATGCAGGAAATTTTCTGTGAAGATTCCTGCACTGACGCCTGTCAGATATAATCCAACGCCCTTCGTGGTATTAGCCAGGGGAGTAGTTGTTTTCTGATAGGCGTCAGTCCATTCAACCTACTGTGTAGGTATATTCGAGACTGGCTTGAACGTTTAAAGTTCATTTCTTTAGATTTGTTTACTGCCAGTCTTCAAGCATAGACCACTGACTAATAAGAAAATTGGATTTTGTGATGAGTCAAAATTCATCCAAAAGGAAAAACAAGTGAAAAATCAGGTCTTACTAACGAATTCGGCGTTTTTTTCAAGACAAAACACAAGCACTACAGGAAACTCCTTGAGGCGCTCTAAGAGCCGTGCCTGTGCCCAAACCACTCTGTTCTGATAGGGTTCTGGTCATAGTAGTGGTTACTTTTCCACTTCCGTACCTCGAAACTTCATGAGTCGCCATGAAATGACTGAAATCTCAGTTGGACAGATATTCTTTGTAATTTGCTACAGATCAAAAACAATCAGAGTAGAGTGGTCACTGGTTGATGGTTCTGTGTCACTTTCCAGCAAATCAATTCAGGAAATAATTTTCCTAATTTTTTCTTTATTTGTATGTATTTTCCAACATTTCATTCATGTTAACAAGATGATGAAAAATTCGATTCCATATCACAATATTCAAATATGAGTAGTAACTAGCTGATTATTTTATTTTAGACTTCGGCAGGATGGAATCATTTCAACTGGAAGATCAACTGATATACGATGGGCCTTACCGTTTAGTCCTTCCAATTATGAATCAGTTAAACAAACTATTTTCACAGAAAAGTTCATTACCAATTCATCGCTTGAATTATTATACGGAGATCTCGATCCTGTGGAAATTGTGAGTATTGATAATCACCATCACATCATAACATAATATTTCATCAATGGAGTTGTGGCATTGACTCAATTAATTATTCTCTCTACATATTCAGGGCTTTTACTCCTATTATAATTGATAAATAATTTATTGAGAAAATAGCATTTCAATATCCCATTTTGCGAAGTAATTGGCTTGCCTTTATACATTTTACAATCAGGTAGAGTTGTTGAATAAATTTCTCCAAGTATTTCGAAAAATTAGCATCCTTCGAAAAATGTCCGGAATGAAAAGCAAATATTTTGAGAGAGCTCCTCACACTTGCTTACAATAGACTGCCGCTATTAACATTTTTGGGAAGCAGAATATAATGACGATTTGACTATTCAAATCAGCCCCCATACGAACGACAACTCTCAGAAGTTGAGAAACTTGTACGAGCTAAGGACTAACGAGGTCTTACCTTTTAACGTGTGATTCCTAACACGGAATCAACAAATAAGATGAAAATAATGCCGTTGATCTCTATTCCCCTCGATGCATGTACGATTCCACATATCCAAGGAAGCAACTAAAAGTAGTTCCTTCTTATTTTTATGCATATCCAGCTCTTTCCGTGACTGAGCATGAATCCTCAATAATGCCAACAGAAAACCTGACCTTATCGACGGTTTTCAGTATACATTTTGATAAGCTTGAAGCTTTCACTGGTCCAGTAAATTCTTTGTATTGTAAATATCCTCTTTAGTAGGCTAAATCTATCTATTTTTTATCTCACCAACTGTAACTATGCTGACTTCCTTGCAAAGGATGGTGCTGCAAGCAGCTTCATCGGACCAGAAGATTTATGGCCTTCTGGCAGGTTCTTACAGGATTGGCTTACTCCAGGGCGTTTATTCACCCTTCGAAATTTGATACCAAACAGTTGTTGGACTACAGCAGGGATGAACTACGATATCTAACAGGCCTTCTTACAGGTCCCTGTCATTTGAATCATCATATGCAGAGACTCGGACTGTCTGAATACAGTGTGTGTCGCCTCTGTTTGGAAAATGATGAAACAGCAGAGCACATACTTTGTGCCTGCCCCGCTGGGGGCCGAATCCGGTTTTTAGAGTTCGACAGAGACATACTCTTACCATCGGACCTGAAAGACCACTTACCATACAAAATGATCGGCTCCATTGAGAAGCTGGGTTTGTTTGGTCGACTGTCAATAGGTGTGAGCCACAATAGACCCTTGCAGGTTACGGTGGAGGGTCGAAAAGACCCTTGCAGGTTACGGTGGAGGGTCGAATAGACCCACTCACTTTGGACCTAACCCAACCGTAACTAGTAAAAATATGATGAGGTTTAAAAAGTGCTGGCATATTCAGTTCACCAAAATGGAATGTTAGGAATCACACATTAAAAGGTAAGGCTCGCACAAGTTTCGATTTCTGAGGGTTGTAGTTGGTAGGGGTGCGACAGCTGGTTAACGGAAAACACATATTTCAAACAGATTTTTCAAACAGATCTCAAAAACATTAAAATACGTTTGAATTATTACCATTCCTGTTTTCTCAATTACAGTGTTCCTTCCATTATATGATATCAAGCACCACCAATATCACCAAAAGGGGAGACGAAGCTTCGACTTGTTCCAGATCCGCTAGATATACATCAAGAATGAGAAGAGATGTACAAAAATCCGAATTTGCAGCCGAAGTAATGGAAGATTTCCAACCCCGAGCTTTCGTTGCGGATTCAGAGAAAAGCCAATGTCCTATCGAAAATGGCGTCGTTTATACAAACTATGGAACTGTCAAGGTCGGCCAAGTTCTGAATGGAATTGCTACCGGATTTGCACAACAAAACTATGGTGAATGCGACAACCGATATGCGACGACGGTTTCTGGTAATACATTTCTTCAATTTTTCATCAAAGTAACTCCTAATTGAAAACTAGCAGAATATGGCAAATGCCTACCTAAAAATAACTAAATTCCTTGGTGATACCACGTCAAATAGTTAGTTTGACGTGGTATCACCACGTCACGTTTTTTGAGTAAGTTGTCTCACAAGTATCATTGTTGCAATTTCTTCTCGTTAGAAATATCAAAAATACGTTACTACGTGGTAGGAAATCATAATGAAAAAAAGCGAATTGAAACTTTGTTTTTACCACTTTCATTTGTAACTAACATGTTTCTTCCTATGCAGTTTCTTCCTATAAGAACATTTCCAAACTTATACATGTATAAGTTTATCTTATCAATTCCCTTTTCTTCAGTAATCAGACATTCCATCTTAACAATCAGTACGAAATCGGGTGTTTCGCTAAGTTACTATTTTCCACATTAATGGGTAATATTGTTAAATTTTTCAATAAGCTAGAATACAAGTTATGACATCAAAATATATAAAGTGATGACTGAATGTATTACTATACAAAATCAATTACGGCTAGTCAGTCATCTAAAATCCATATTAGTATGAATAGAGTGAATAGAAATTGTTGTGTCATTTAAAAATAGATATGTGAATATAAGAATCTCAAGAAAAATTTCAAGTACCAAGTACCAACTATTTTTTTTTTCATTCTTGAGGATTGTTTCTTCAGCAGAGATTGCATTGACCTTTTTTTTCAATAAATTGGGTGATATTTGTCATACTATTCTACAATCAAGCTGTGACAAAAATGAATCATTTGTAGTGAAAAGTTGTTCGATTCTGACATATTTAACAATAGTTACGGACATGAGTTAAACGATCAGATGCATATTTTGGATCCTAATGTTTGATTTATGGAAAGGAAATTCATCAAAGTCAAATGGGTTGAGATATGTTCTTTGAAAGGAAAATTATAATGAAAATCAAATGTACACATTAATTAAACTAATGCTGCTACGAAATTAGTACAATATTGAATTTGCTCTGACAATAAATGAAAAAATACTGAAATACTGTGAAACCTCATGTTAGAATTTTTCCTTGGATTCGAAGATTATTGGTAGTTAACTTAGTGGAATCGAAATGAAACCAACCTGATATTCATTAACACAAACATTATCTATATAATTTCAATGAAATAATAAATTTGAGCGAAATGACTTCTCATAAAATAATGTTTTTGTTTTACTCTATAAAATCTTGTTTCTAACCAGAAATCCAATTAATGGTCCAGTTTCATCATTCTCCTGGGGCATTATACATGCATTTCGATCAGGGATCAATTCTGGGGGCTGTTTCATTTGTGTGGTGCAAAGACAATCTTGAGAAAAATTCAAAAGATATTTTCTTAATGACACAAAATTTAAGAACGGTTACTGGTGTGAAAGATTGCTGTTTCTTGGTGAACATATCAATTGGAAGTCACTGCGTTTACATGATACATTCAAGTAGTACTTCATAGTGAGATTATAAAACCGCAATATGCCATTCATCACATACTCCATGCTATTCGTTAATAAATCTCAAACAAGCCTTTTAGAAGCCTCAACTATTATTCTTGAATGACTCTCAAGTAGCATCTCGAATGGTATACAAGAAATGCTTGTATGTTAATAATACGTCAATCACTGACATATTTTTTTGAATAACAGAATAGTAGCCGGTGTCGCCTTCACTAGCCTACTTAAGTAGAGGCTTGTTTATGAAATCATGTAATGGCACTATATTCTATGTACATTATATGTACATTGACTTCATTGAAAAATGTATTTGGCCGAAATAAGAATCTGCAAAATGTAAATGATAACTCTAGAAATGAATGATTGCTAATCTGTTTCGTGAATATATAAAATATTTGCAGCAGCAGCAGATATATGAGTAGATGAGTTATAACTCATCTGCTCATTTTGGGTGGTGGAAAGTCATCTTGGTTTTGATCAGGTTGGAGCCTGGCTCCCTTACCCTTTCAACTGGTGTTTGTCAGAGGGACAAATGGGTCATAACTGATGGTGGCATGACGACATTAATGTTCTCAGACATCAGTAACGCCCTTCTTGGTGTATCCCTACCTGGCTGGGGTGAAATGGGCAATCAAAAACTCGCTGATTCCTCGACTGAATAGACTACCGGATGGAAGGTAGCTGCAAATCTCTCCAGATGGCTTCATTCCGCACGAACCACGGAGCATTCATAATCATCCGTATTATTTTGCAATCTCTTCAGAATGGAGATATTAGATGGGGCTGCTTGTCCCCAGACGCCTAAAGCATACATGATGACAGGCTTGAACATAGTGTTATAGATGGTAATTTTGTTTTTGAGGCTCATTTTGTATCTTCTGTTGATCAGAGGGTGCAGACTAGCTATCCGGCTCTCGATCCTTGATTTAACGGATAGAATGTGCGGGTTCCAAGTGAGCCTGCGGTCTATTAGAAAGCCGAGGTACTTTACCCGCGCTTGCCAGTTGATCTTCCTTTCAGAGAACCTCACTTTCCTAGCCTGAGAAGATATTTTTCTTCTCATGGTTATCGCCTGAGTTTTTCCTGGATTCACTCGGATTTTCCACTCGAGGTACCAACGCTCGAGGTCGTCCAATGCACGTGGCATGCAGACGAGTCCGAGCTCCCGACCCATGGAAGCTGAGAGGAGAGGCATGTCATCGGCTGCTCATTTGGATCTGATGAATTACAATGAAACTAAAATTTTTAACAAAACACCGAGAAAAATTCTCAATTGAAAATATTTACATTCAGTACATTATCGGTACTGCTTCTATTTTATACTATTTCAATATTTTTGTACTTGTGTTTCATTTCTGTACTTGTTCTTTCGCCTTGTGTAAATGAATATAACCATGAAGTAAACAAACATCGTATGTTATAGGAGAAATCGTTGAAGCTGCATTCGTCCAAGGTACTGAAAACATCAAAATTGGTGCACCTGGAGGTTGGAATAGTACAATAAATCCCAAATACTATTTTTTGCAAAAAAAGGATAAACTCGATGTCACCGATGCAGAAATTAGAGGATCAATAGATGGACTTTACATGGCCCTGAAAATGGATAAGTGGAAATCGACATTTTCTGATTTGAAGATATCACAAATTATCGACCTATACTATTCTCCTCAACAGAAAGGAGTGTTCGATCCCAGTTTCAAGGCATGTAACAGAAATATATTTTTCAGTGAAATGGCATCAACAGATAAACTGCGTACTGAAACATTGAATTTGATGGCTCCATTGAGTGGTGCTGGATATCGAATAACTGTTAAACCTGATTTCTATCCAGACTTAGCCAATGCATCATTGCAAGCATTCCTCAACTATATACGTGAGTGAATTATTTAAAATTATGACTGACTTTATTTTATTTTGTGTTTTTCAGCTCAACTGAGTAGTGATCTAACGTGTATACCGAAGGGTAATATTGAGAGAGTTGCAACTGATTTGTTTATTTTCATAGATGCTAGTTGGAACTACAACATTATTAAATCAGTTCTGTCGTGAGTATTTAAATAATATAAATAACCAGTCTGTTACTACGTGGTAGATCATCAATGAAAAATGGAAAATAAAACTTTCTGTTTTTTACCACTTGTATTTGTAACTGATGTTACTGCAGTTTCGTCCTATAAGGACATTTTCAGACTTACACAATAAACTGAAAATAATTGATATTGTAAGCCCTTATAATATCAATTTGGAAACTGAGAGGTTCATCATGGCCTGCCAGGATGGTGTCTTCAAACTTTAGTCTACCGCAGTCGCGTGATGGACATAGAGGTTTCTGTTACCAAGTGCAGGGTCTGCGGCGAGGCGTTCGAAACCCTAATGCACTTGCTGTCACATGTATAGTCGAAGTAACCGGTATTGTGCATACTTAAAGTGTCGGCGTTCTCAAAGGCCAAAAAAACCAACACAGAGAAATAAAGCCGTTGCCAACTATTCCACGTGGACTGAAGAATTGGCGGTTCTTATTGGATGATTTTTACTAACCGAGTTTTATGATTGGCTGAAGAGTCATAAAATTTAATTCGAAGTCTTATTAGGTGACGAATAGAATGCGGGCCGTCGTATTGTCAATTTTCAGTTCAGGAACTGATCACGATTTGAGTGTTGAAATTCGATATTGGTGCAGTTATAATTACTCAAAATTGTTGTTATCTGTTTGAAATGTGTCATCCTTGGACAAGTATTAATAGTAATAACGAGTGTGATAACAACGCAGACTTTTTCCTGTGTAGTGATTCCAAAAGCGATGGTGAACAATGCGAAAAAAAAAACAAGTGAATATGGTTCGGATGCATTTGAATATTGAAACACTGAGAGTATGTTTCAATGTATATAAGAATCTACAACTCAAGTTTGGTTTCGAGGGAAACAAACTATTACAAGCAACATCAGATTTGACCGAAATTCCTTTCTCAACTGTACGTGAAATAGTCAAAAACAAAATAACGAAATCAGTTAGCTCTCCAACTATATCATTAAAGAGGAGCTGTTGGAAGGTAGGTTGCACTATATCGTTTACTTGAACTATACTGAAAGACGATGATGATATGAAAAGCTACAATTTTCATTGCGATGTTAGGAATTTCATCGTGGGAAAGTCAAGCAATTTTATGATAAATTAGGGCTAGATTATAGTATTTTAGTGGTTTTTGTAACATTTTCAAATCACTTCATTTTACTATCACTAACTCATCTCAATATTTCGGACCCAGTGCCGGCTTTAAGGAGGGCACCCGGGCGATAGTTAAGGCCGATCCATAATTCAATTCAACTATTCGATTCATGTTTTATCTTGAATACGTCAACAATTTTAGATAAAGAGAGTCGTAGTCTTCAACCATTCAACTTTTCATGTTGAAATATATCTTTTTGTCAAATAAAAATATTTTCACAATGGAAACAGTCCGAATTATGTTTTATACGAATGCCAGGCACCACCTACAGTGGTGTTTAGATGTACGAGGGCTAACCGTATCAATTATTTTCAGTTTATTATGTCCTTAAAGGATGAAACTGCAGTAACATTAATTACAAATACAAGAGGTTAAAAAAACCCAGAAAGTTTTATTTCTCATTTTTCATCTGAATATCTAAATAGCTTGACACTGTGAGTTATACCTGAGACTGCATATAGACTTTTGGACATCGCCAATTGCACAAAGCAATCTAATGCGGAGTACTCTAGACTGCTGGCTGACATTGGAAGTCACAGCATTCTGGGAATGACCTCTGACATTATCCCTCCAACTGTCAACTACGAACTGCCTTATACAGTAATTTTCACGAGTAGAGAGGATTGGATCGTCCTGGAGCAGATAGTTGTTGGTACACAGATGGATCAAAAACACCTTCGGGCTCTGGTGCAGGTGTTTTCAGTTGCAAACCCAGGACAGAGATATTAACCTGCCTAGCGGAATCTATACTATTGAATTGTGTGCGGAGAGATTGGTAGAATCCAACCTCACACACAAGTCAATGAAAATTTTCTCGGACAGTAAGCTGCTTAGCAAATTGCCAAAAACGACTCTCCACAATAAGAAAACTTAAGAAATTGCCTCTGGTCTGGATTCCTGGCAACACTGACCTGGAAGCCAATGAGGCTGCTAACTTTCTTGCAAAGGAGGGTGCTGCAGGTAACTTCATCGGACCAGAACCTGTCATTGGCATTGCTTCAGGTTTTGCTGAACAAACATTGAACACCTGGATAACAAGAAGATTCAAAATTTTCCAGGAGTGGCTCACTCCAAAGCGTTTATTAACCCTTCGAATTTTGAAACCAAACAGTTGTTGGAATACAGTAGGGATGAACTACGATGTCTATCTCACCTTTTCACAGGTGGCTGTCGTCTGAATCATCATATGCAGAGACTCGGACTGTCGGAAGGCAGTGTGTGTCCCCTCTGTTTGGAAATTGATGAAACAGCAGAACATATACTTTGTGCTTGCCTCGCTTCCACTATGTGACCTGAAAGATCACTCACCATATAAACTAATCGGCTCCGTTAGGAAGCTGGGTTTATTTGGTCGAGTGTGAATAGGTGTGAGCCACAATAAAGCTTTGCGGGTTGCAGTAGAGGGTCGAATAGACCCACTCACTTTTGACCTAACCTAACCTATACCTGAGAGTCTGAAAGGTTTATTCGAATGACTGACACGTTTCTTGATGTGTGTTGAAGGTTCGGACTTACATTGTCCCAAAATGTCGACAGATTTGAAACCTAACTGTGAAAAAATTAATATATTCGATAATTTTCTCAATGCTATGTGGTACAGTTATGTTTATTATTAATTAGAGATATTTTTTATTGCTCTTATGACTTTGAAAAATGCTTTTTGGTTATGAGCAATAGGTATGTTTTTTCACTTATGGCAAATGATCGATCATTAATAGATGAGTGTGGCGGTGTTTTGATACAAGTCCCTCAGTTATTCTCTGATCAAATTAATTTTTGAGACAATTGTTTGTCAAAAAGCATTCATTAGGTATCGAAACGAAGATATTCACCCAAAATTCTTTCAGATATGTCCTGGATAATATTGATGTCAATAAGTTTGGCACTCGATATACAGTTTTTGGAGCATTTGATGGCATCAATATTACGAGCAACAGTACAAGGTACCTTTTAGACTTCCAGAAACAATATAATCTCACCATTCATCAGACAAGTATGTATATATCAAACAGTTTATGTTAAACTCAACATCATTTAATGAAAGTACCAATTATTTCTGAATCATTCAGTAACTCTATTCATAACAAACTGCCATACGGGCCAGTTTTTCGTAGTTGGTCCCCTGTAGAGTAGAAAAGTAAGGAAATTTCATTTCAGTAAGACCAAACTTCGATTACTCCAAAGTATATGAAGTGATGGAATCAATTGCTAAATCCAAACTGAACAATAAAACGTATAGTGGTGGAGAATCGACCATTGCCCTGTTAATTCCTAGAACTATACCAGATGCGGGTCAAAGAATATTTTTGGAGCAAAGGAAAGAAATCATCAAGCGGTATATGCCAGGTACGTGCATTTTCAACTTCGATTTACGGTGTTTAAATAGGTTATTACTCAATCTCAACTGAATCTGGGGATGTTTACATCCTCTTTCCTATTTTCGATTTTTACTGAATAGAAAAAAAAAACATTGAATACTAATTCTTAGTTTCTGTTTGATTTTTTCACTTCAGTCTTGAATGTTTGTTTTTCGTTATGATTTTTTGGCCTTTGTCTCTCTTAGAGAAGAAGGAGTTTCTACCATTTTGAAAATGAAATAAACATTTTTTGAGCAACTAGAACAATGGATAATGATAATAATATAATTAACTCCTCTAAAATATGTGGTTCAACGTGATATATTTGAATAAAATGAAACTAGGTGAGACAAAATCGAAATCAAAATTAATTTCATCTGAGTTTGAATCTATCCATGATAATAAAACNCTACGATGTCTATCTCACCTTTTCACAGGTGGCTGTCGTCTGAATCATCATATGCAGAGACTCGGACTGTCGGAAGGCAGTGTGTGTCCCCTCTGTTTGGAAATTGATGAAACAGCAGAACATATACTTTGTGCTTGCCTCGCTTCCACTATGTGACCTGAAAGATCACTCACCATATAAACTAATCGGCTCCGTTAGGAAGCTGGGTTTATTTGGTCGAGTGTGAATAGGTGTGAGCCACAATAAAGCTTTGCGGGTTGCAGTAGAGGGTCGAATAGACCCACTCACTTTTGACCTAACCTAACCTATACCTGAGAGTCTGAAAGGTTTATTCGAATGACTGACACGTTTCTTGATGTGTGTTGAAGGTTCGGACTTACATTGTCCCAAAATGTCGACAGATTTGAAACCTAACTGTGAAAAAATTAATATATTCGATAATTTTCTCAATGCTATGTGGTACAGTTATGTTTATTATTAATTAGAGATATTTTTTATTGCTCTTATGACTTTGAAAAATGCTTTTTGGTTATGAGCAATAGGTATGTTTTTTCACTTATGGCAAATGATCGATCATTAATAGATGAGTGTGGCGGTGTTTTGATACAAGTCCCTCAGTTATTCTCTGATCAAATTAATTTTTGAGACAATTGTTTGTCAAAAAGCATTCATTAGGTATCGAAACGAAGATATTCACCCAAAATTCTTTCAGATATGTCCTGGATAATATTGATGTCAATAAGTTTGGCACTCGATATACAGTTTTTGGAGCATTTGATGGCATCAATATTACGAGCAACAGTACAAGGTACCTTTTAGACTTCCAGAAACAATATAATCTCACCATTCATCAGACAAGTATGTATATATCAAACAGTTTATGTTAAACTCAACATCATTTAATGAAAGTACCAATTATTTCTGAATCATTCAGTAACTCTATTCATAACAAACTGCCATACGGGCCAGTTTTTCGTAGTTGGTCCCCTGTAGAGTAGAAAAGTAAGGAAATTTCATTTCAGTAAGACCAAACTTCGATTACTCCAAAGTATATGAAGTGATGGAATCAATTGCTAAATCCAAACTGAACAATAAAACGTATAGTGGTGGAGAATCGACCATTGCCCTGTTAATTCCTAGAACTATACCAGATGCGGGTCAAAGAATATTTTTGGAGCAAAGGAAAGAAATCATCAAGCGGTATATGCCAGGTACGTGCATTTTCAACTTCGATTTACGGTGTTTAAATAGGTTATTACTCAATCTCAACTGAATCTGGGGATGTTTACATCCTCTTTCCTATTTTCGATTTTTACTGAATAGAAAAAAAAAACATTGAATACTAATTCTTAGTTTCTGTTTGATTTTTTCACTTCAGTCTTGAATGTTTGTTTTTCGTTATGATTTTTTGGCCTTTGTCTCTCTTAGAGAAGAAGATTTGGTGATATTCTAATTGATTCTTCTAATTTATTAAACATTTTTGGTCCAAGATAAAGAAAACTTTTCTGATAAAGAGTTGTTCTATGAATATTGGGCATCAGTTTGCCTCTAGAACGAGTTCAATAATTATGTTGCTGGAAAGGTGTATTATGCTTGTTTCTATAAACGTGTTTTGTTTGTGATACACTGTTTTGGAACCTTTGGTGTAGAATATTACTGGAGTTTTTACCCAACACCAAACCGTTATTTCAACACCTCGACACGTGTTTCGATCACCATGATAATCTTCAAGAGGAAGATTGAACTGATTGAACAGTTAACAGAAGATTAAACTGATTAAACAGTTTATTTTTCCTCTTGAAGATGATCATTTGGTGATCGAAACACTTGTTGAGGTGTTGAAATAACGGTTTGGTGTTGGGTAAAACTCCAGTAACATTCATGGATTGTTTCATACATTTTCATCAAGTAAAGGGTCAGTGTATTGATAATTCAACTTATATCTATAATTATGAATTGATCGACCCGTTACTTGAAAGTTTGTAACACTATCATTGATAATAATTACACAATTTCCACAAATATTTTTATCTAACAGCTTCCTCGGTAAAAATGGGAAGCTACGATGTTAGCGAAACGCGTGTAAAAATAGTTTGTAGTTCTCGACACGATTTTCAAGAGGTTTTCCCTGGTATTCAGGGTGTTTCCTACGAAACTTCAGAGGGTGACTCATTGAGTTGTTTCAAGAAAAAACGTTTCTATGAACATATGTCCGGAGTTGCTTCGTTTTTGAAATATAGGGCGTTGAATTTTTAAAGAACCCGGTATCTATTCATAAAATATCATAAATATCATTACACCGATTTGGTTGGAAATTGCTACAGTTATTTGAGGTGTCGTCTAGCTTGAGTTCGATTGAAATTATTTGGTCCAGTGGCGTCCCAGTGGACACACAGTTAACAGTATTGGGAAAACAAAGGACGTCACTGACCTTTTTTGTAGTTTTTCACTTTTTTTAGCAAGTAAAAAATTAATAATCAACAATTCCGACCTTAAAGTGAATGAGCAAAATGTCCACCTTCTGATGAAATACACGACTCCATTCGATTTGTCATTGATTGTCTGACACGTTCAAAAATACCTGGATTATTCCTTATGACGATGCAATTGTCAATTGTTTGATTCCTCAAGTTATTTCTAACAAAATGGGTAAATGAACCCGCAAAAAGTCCGTGTAGAATTCAACTGTTAATGTTGCTGGTGGAAAAATGGGTCAATTAGGTAGTTACCTGGTGGAGTCGATGATTAGATACTGCATCTTAGTATGGGGTGGCTTATTCAAAACATCACTACATAATCTTGATGTTATACAAAATACATTGATCAAAATCGCATTGAAAAAGGATAGGAGATATTCTACAGAGTTACTTTATGAACAAAGTGGTTTGTTCAAAGTCAGAAAATTATACGCTCATCAATGTTTATTATGGATTTGTAGAGAGCTGGAGTCCCGGCGCGAACATAAACCATATGTTGCTTCTTACAAGTACCGGTACTTCTTCTAACGAAGTGGGTAAATGATCTCGCGAAAGTTCGTGTAGAATTTACCTGTTAATTTTGCTGGTACAAAAAATGGGCCAATTAGGTATTCACCAATCATTCCTGAACTAACGTTCGGCGAAAATTTCTGCTGAAAATGACTTTCAGCAATATTCGGTAAAAACTTATTATTCTGTGCCATTGTATGAATCGACCACCTGCAAAACATCAATTTCGTGTGAAAATTCCGAGGCAGTAGAGCTTGGGGCCGCTGTATGTGATATGGGTATTTGAGATTTCTTTTTAGAACTGTCCATACGGTTTTTGGGCTGACTTTAAGCTGCAGCGCAATTTTCCTGGTAGTATTTGAAGGATCTTCTTCTATCGCATCAAGTATAGCTTCTTCTAGTTCAGGCTTTGTTGCAGTTTTTGGTCTTCCACCACCTACATTTTTATTAAAACTCCCAGTTTCACATAATCTTGCATGTAGCGTTTTAAATATTTCAGCACATGGAAATACTCTGTAAACATATCTGTCCTGCTAAATTCTCCGTGCTTCTTCCGCATTTCCTTTTGCTAATCCACAAATAAAGTTTATTTCAGCCATTTTAGCGTTAGTAAAAACATTCATGATGGAATCACTGCTAATTGACAACTCTGACTTTCACTTATATGACAACACTATCACCGTCAGCTGGTCTCGAAAGCAGGTATTCATGATATGCAAAGTGGCTTCAATTTTTTTTCTTGAAAACGAAGCTAGATATAAAGAGAAGACAAGAAACGAAAAAGTTGTATTATTAGTTGATCAATCTAAAGGAGAAACTACAACAAGTCAGTAGCGTACTTTTTTCCAAATATTGTTGGCTGAGACTCCACTGGATCTAATAATTTCAATCTAGTTCGGGCTAAATAAGCGCATTATTACTCCAAATAACTCTTGCAAATTTCAACCAAATCGGTGCCAGAATTTTATATTTCATGAATACTTTTTTTTAACTTGAACGTTCTGTATCTCAGAAACGAATCAACTCCGGACATATGTTCATAAGAACTTTTTTATCTTGAAACGAATCACCCTCTGAAGTTTCATACCGTAGTTAGGTAACACCCTGTATACAAGTATGAAATGATCTTCAGAAAGAAAGAGAAGTAGAATTTTTGGTGAACTGATAAAATCAATAAGCAATAATTGAAAATATCTTGACAGATCCTAAACAAACCGTGGTGGTCTGGTTAATTCGTGTACACAGTACATAGACTTGATTCTGACTGAACAGAAACACAGCTTTTGGACTAATCTATTTTTGATTTGATAAAGGAAATAAAATTCAACGGATTTACATCATTTATAACATGCATAATTTGAAACTGTCAAATTATTCAACAGAATAAACAATTTTATCTTTATAATATGTGCATTTCGAAATAATGAGTACACCATTTTTACTTTTTTAGATTTAACAGTATTAGTACTGGGAGCTGGAACCCAAGGAGACTACTCATCAGTGGTCTTCAACCCTAAAGACTTCAATTTGATGACTGAAACAACAAATGAAAATGATCTCAAGAGATTGGGCCAAAGTATAGTTGACAGAATAAAAAATGGTAAGAAATATAATTAGTCAAACAATTTACGCGCCAAAATGTACTCGTATTCAATGTTTCAACGCAAATAGAGTCAAAGTTTTCAATTGGATTTTTTTAAAGGCAGCTTTTTTCCATTCATAACATTGATTTTTCATATTTAGTTTCAGAGAGAAAGGCCTATTTTCATTTCGTTAATGAACTGAAACTTTCAAATCTATCATCCATATTAGACAATTCAGAAGCTTCCAAAAAATGCTTAATGCTTTAACATCTTCTAAAAGTACCAATTATGTCACATTATACTTTGTGATTTTAATTTTCATTCTCAAGGGCATGGTTATACCCAACAGTTATAAAAGAAAATAAATGCTTAGTCACTGATGATTTTCTATTATGAAATGTATTTCCTAACAAATAATTTTCATTTCAAGTTTTGTAACACTCCACTGGTAGTCGACTAAAAGCCAAATTGTCATGCGAGAAAATGTTGTTCTTCAATGCATATTTATTCCTGTAACTTTGATGAAGTGAAGTGAATTTATTATATATCCCACATTATCCAAGACAAAAAGCGGTTAATGAAAACAAAAGTGTTTTGGTACAAATGTTCATTTTTTGATTAATTGAATTGCAAAAACGAGGTCGTTAAAAAATAAAGTACATTTTCATTTTTCTCAAAAAATATTTATATATTCATCAATTTCTATTTTGTCCCTTCAAATTAGTCCCCCTCAAATATGATACACTTTTGCCAGCGTTTTTTCTAACCCTTGAAGCAGTTCTGAAATGCATTTTCTGATATGTCCTTGATCTCTGTCCACGATTCGGTTTTCAACTCCTCAATCGTCGCAAAACGCCGCCCCTTCAATGTTTGGAACAGGAAAAAGTCGCAGGTAGCTAAATCTGGTGAATACGGTGGCTGAGGCATGATTACGGTGTTGTTTTTAACCAAAACATCATGAACAAGCAATGACGAGTGTGCATATGCATTATCGAGATGCAAAAGCCATTAATTATTTTTCCATAATACTGGACGTTTTCTTTGTATTGCTTCCCGCGAACGGCACATAACTTCGAGATAATACTCCTTATTGACCGTACGACCATGTAGAAAGAACTCCTGATGTACCACGCCACTCTTATCGAAGGCAGCTGTAACATTTGATCGAACTTGGCGTTCTTTTTTTGGTCTTGGCTCTTCTGGGCTCTTCCATCGGGACGCTTGGTTTTTGGTTTAGATGTCATAACAATATACCCATGATTCGTCACCAGTTATGACCCTTTTGGGCAAATTTGGATAGCCGTTGACGTCATTCAACAATTCCTGGGCGATGCCCATACGACGGTGTTTTTGGTCAAAATTCAGCAATTTTGGAATGAACTTCGCTGCCACAGGCTTCATGCACAAAATTTTTGAAGAATTTACATGAATGAGCCATACGTTAAGTCAACATCCTCAACAATTTCTCCAATAAACATTTTTCTGACTCAGAGTACAATCATCGTATGCCACTGTCAATATTCCAAGTGTTTTGCACACAAAATTTGATGCAAATTTTTTGATCCATTTTTTTCGATAGCAGAAAATCTCCAAAAACGCAAAACATTTGTAACCTTTGTACCTCTCAGCAACAAATCAAAAATGCTAAACAGCTGAAACTGGAAACATATGTTTGAGACGAATGTACCAATAAAATAATAATCGAATGTACGTAGGGCTAAATTTGAACAATCACCTTATTTTTGAATAGACATCGTATGTGCGATTTTGAAGCAATATTTTATTGGATTGATGGCAAAAAATCAATTTGTGGATTAGGTGCTGATAGTCTAGTTCAAATTCGTTTCAAATAGACATAGATTCAGACTGATGTGTGAAAAATATATTTCAATGATTTCACAACATAAAAAAATTGCAGATGTTATCAACAAACATTGATTGTTGTCAACAAACATTAACATTGATTATCCTTCAGAAATTATTAGCAAAATGAAAGTAGATGATGAACTAAACCATCGTCCCATAAATACGAATCCGCATTCCATTTTCTTAGAGCCTTTTATACCAGAGGAATTACTTTTTTGCTAAGCAACAAAATCAAAAACAAATACTCATCTGGCCCAAATGAAGTTCCGTTATTTCTCATCTCATCTCTTCCCTTCATTATAATGCCACTCACCTTCCTTGTCAACCTGCCATTTCTAACTGGATCATCTCCGGAAATATTGAAAGTCGGCAAAGTTGTCCCAATTTTTAAAAAGCAGGATCCCGAAAAACTGAAAAACTATAGGCCAATTACGTCCGGGTCTACCACTACTACCTTTGATTCTGAGCGTTTGGACGTCACGGTGGGTATACCACTCGGATCTGGTCTAGGTCCGATATTATTCCTTCTTTATATATATATGAAATCGATAACTTCATCACAGATTCATTTATAACGATGTACGCTGATGAAATATCCTTGGTGGTGTCCAGTAATGTGGATCATCTTCTGTTTGAGAAGTGTGAAATTACTCTGAAGTCAGTTGTGAATTGGTGCGCAAACAATTCATTGTACCTCAATGCTGAAAAAACTCAGTTGGTGAGATTCCACAATTGTCAAAGACAGTGTGAAAAAGTACAAATTCAAATAAATGATCAAACACTCAACAGTTCGGATGATACAGCATTTCTGGAGATAACCATGGATGCATGTCTGACTTAGAGAAAACACTGCACCCTCGTGATGAACAAATTGAATTCATTGTGTTACGTTTTCAGAAACCTCAGAAACATTCTGACAGAACAACTATTGTCATTATCTCACGCGCAAGTTGCGTCAAGGTTGCGATATGGCATATGTATATGGGGTAACTCTACACTAACTTCAGATGTGTTTATTGTACAGAAAAGAAATATTCATATAGTAGCAGGGATATATTTCGAAAATTTAGAATTTTGACACTATCCTGTATGTACATTTTCGAACTGTCAATCTATGTTTTTAAAAACAAACAAATGGAAGTATTCATAATGTGAACACTAGACAAAAACGTGATCTCCATGTTTCGTTTCGTCAATATGAAACAACATTAAATTGTCCATCAGTGGTAGGTCTTACTATTTTCAATAAGCTCCCTAGGTGTCTAAAAGATATAACAAACCTCAATAAATTCAGTAACTTGTTGAAGAATTATTTGATTGAGGAATGTTTTTATAATTTGCAAGAATTTTACGATTCTTAATATGTAAGTGTATCTGTGCTGTATTTTATTTTATTTTTATTTTGTTGTTATTGTTTTAATAACAACGGTGTTGGTCACACTGTGAATTTTGTGCCATGGCTTTATGTGTACTTTGACGATTCCAATACATGTTATCTGTGTCTAATGGAAAATAAATATTATTATCATTATTAACATGTACCTAACTCGTGTCCCGTTCAAAATGATATTTCAGTTTATATAACATCCAGAATTTGACAAAAAATAAAAATAAATAAAATATGGCAAATAATGAATTCTCACCTGGCTGATACCATGGCGTTCATCAGATTGTCTGAAAGAAATGTGTACAAGTACATTGAGGTATTATCCAGAAAAATGTTGATTTTTCGGCTGTCATATGCCATATCCTAGTATGTATGAACGTTGAGTGGGATTATTGTTTTGAATAGTAATTTGAAATACTTTTCCAGAATCTACTATAATTCCCAGCTTGACTCAACCAAATTTTTTTTTAGTTCCGAGGTCCATTGTCAATCCATCATGCGGGTCTAAATTCAACGGACCAACAACAACATTCACATCAACGGACTACGTAGAATTAAATGGCGTAAATTACTACAAAATATCGCCTAACTATTTTTATGCTGGAGAAGGCACTAGGAACCTCCGAATAAGTGAACTGAGTTACGGAAGTATCGATGTGTGCATTTCGAGAGATCAAATAAGGCCCAGCTTTCAGACAAGCGAGTGCCAAACACTCAAGTCGAGCGTTCTAACAAAAGATATATCGGGATATTGTGATGGAACAACGCTGTCTGCTTGCTCTCCAATATATATTTCGATATCAGGAAATACAACACAATACAAATGCAGAGGTGGGTCCGATATTTCAGTTCGTATAATGATTTCAATAATGACAATGAATTATATCGAATTATTAGAAAAGGCAAAATCTGCCTTCCCAGTTCATCAGTATTATAAAGAGGAATATATAATCTTTCAGATATTGAAGAAGTCATTTTTTGTGGAGAAAAATCAGAGTTCTAATCAACCTTCCACAATCTGAAAAAATATGAAAATTGTATCGGAAAACTTTATACAGGTGTAGAAAAGGTAAACGTTTCATTTCACCCCGATAAGTTACTGAGTAAATTCAAAGTATTTTTCACAAAAAATGTTCTCTTCATCAGTAACATGTCGTATTTAATAATCTTGCTTATCAAAAAACGGACTTTGAAGTTATTCAAATATAAAGTCTTCCAACTTCCGAACTTTGACAACGGCCATTTTATTGAAGCTACATCTGTCAAATTGGTTGTCATTTATTAAGTCTGTTTTGCAAAATCACAATGGACTGATTTATAGCATTCAACAGAAGATTTCGCGTTGCTCACAAGAACTTGGCCTTTCGCAGACCACAACTTAGCGAATTTTGCGTCGTGACTTAGGCCTGCACCTGTACAAAATTCAGCTGGCCCAGGAACTGAAGGTGAACGACCATAGATAATGACGTGTGTCCATTGAATGGGCTCTGAAGCAGTTGACTGACCGTAATTTTCATCGACAAATCATCTTCAGCGATGAGGCCCATTTCAAGATGAATGGGTACGCAAACAAACAAAAGTGTCGAATTTGGGACAATACCCATCCAAATGAGATCCAAGAGCGACCAAGACACCTCGAAAAAGTCACTGTTTGGTGTGGATTTTGGGTTGGCGTTATCATAGGTCCATATTTTTTTGAGAACGACTTTAGCCAGGCCATCACCGTCAACGGCGAGAATTATAGGTCGATGATCACCAACTTCTTTTGGCCTGAATTGGATGATCACCATCGACATGTGGTTTCAACAGGACGGCGCTGCGTACCATACAACTCAAGCCACATTGGATATTTGGCACGAGCGCTTTGAGGTCATGGTCATTTCACGTGATGTGAAATGGCCACCGAGATCTTGCGATTTGACCACGTTAGACTTTTTTGTGGGGTTTTCTTAAGTCGCAGGGGTATGCGAATAAGCCACAAACCAAAGCCAACATAACCTAGGTTAAGTTATCTAAGAACAATTCGTTCAGGCCAGTCCCAACTCCCTACACAGTAGGTTAATGGACTGACACCTCTCAGAAAACAACTACTCCCCTGGCTAATACCACGAAGGGTGTTGGATTATATCCGACAGGTGTCAGTGCAGGATTCTTCACAGAAGTTATTCCTGCATATGCTGTTGGCGATACAACTGCTGCAATAGATTTTCAATTATTGGAACACACTTGCAGACCGGTTTCGGGCTGTTTGGCCACTCTTCAGTGCAAGGTAGTGTACATCATCAACATAAAGTCGATGATTTCCGATAATCGAAAATCGAATTCCGTCAGAGTATCATTCCTCGAACTAAGCTGAAGCATACAACAAACAACAGGATATAATCCAACACCCTTCGTGGTATTAGCCAGGGGAGTAGTTGTTTTCTGAGAGGTGTCAGTCCATTAACCTACTGTGTAGGGAGTTGAAACTGGCCTGAACGAATTGTTCTTAGATAATTTGATTTATAGCCAGTCTTCAAGTATGCCCACTGACTATATGTGAAAGTTTTCTTTCCTTATACGAGGAATTGGGCAAATTTCGGATATGCAGTTGGTTACCTCGTTCACAGGCAGATGGAGCGACGACAAACCTGTTGTTTGTTGTATGCTTCAGCTTAGTTCGAGGAATGATACTCTGACGGAATTCGATTTTCAATTATCGGAAATCATCGACTTTATGTTGATGATGTACACTACCTTGCACTGACGAGTGGCCAAATAGCCCGAAACCGGTCTGCATGTGTGTTCCAATAAATGAAAATATATTGCAGCAGTTGTATCGCCAACAGCATATGCAGGAATAACTTCTGTGAAGAATCCTGCACTGACACCTATCAGTGCAGGTATTAGCCAGGGGAGTAGTTGTTTTCTGAGAGACGTCAGTCCATTAACCTACTGTGTAGGAAGTTGAGACTGGACTGAACGAATTGTTCTTAGATAATTTGATTTATAGCCAGTCTTCAAGAATGCCCACTGACTATATGTGAAAATAACCTAAGTTATCGGTCAAATTCAGCCTGAGTCATGAAAAGATGGACGTTTCGTATGCGCTCAACCCAGAGAAGCCGTGGCGTACATTCCACTCATAATGGCATCAATAGGCGTTTCAAAGGAAAGAAAAATTTTGATGATATCTTTCACACACTTTTCTTTTGTTCACATTCAAATATAGAGAACGCCTAAGACCCTATACTTATCTCAAAGTTTCGGAGGCTAGTGCGCTTTATTTTCTTCAAAACGGGTAGCCAAGTACGATCCATTTCAAAGGAACTGTTTGAAATAGACTTTTTCCCAGGCAATCATTCATAGACATTTAACCAGATCACCCATTTTTGTGTATGGCTCTTCAGATTCCTGAAAGAACGTTTCCTGCAAGTGGCCGTTGATGAATATCTTTCGAATAATTTTACCATCTACGCTAGTGTTCCTCAGGGAGCTATATTGTCTCCAACCCTCATTTCATCGTATATTAACGACCTATTGGAAAAAAACAAGAATCCAATATATTGCTTTGCTGACAACAGCACACTTGTCTCGTCATTCCATTTGGATTCCAGGACATCGGCTACGGAGACACATCTTTACCAGCAGCAGGAGTTTACATATCTTAATGAGGATCTAGAAGTAAGTTCGAATTGGGGTGAAACTAACGAATTTCGATTCAATGCGACACAAACCCCGACATGCGTTTTGTCCAAGAATATAAATGTCTCCGAACCGGATATAATAATGTCAGGTCAGACAATTCCGCTTTCTGCTTCCATAAGTTTGCAATGACATGATTGTGCCATGCTTGGAATACTGTTCCGAATCAGAAAACTGTACACACCTCAGCAACTTTTGATGCTTTATAAAGCCCAGACCTTCTTTGGTGTATTGTTCTCATGTTTGGAGCTCTGCCCCCAAACATAACCTGAAGTTGCTGGATTCCACCCAGAAAAGAGCCATCCGCCTGACTGGAGACGCGAACATCACGTGCAACATTAATAGCCTGGAACATGGAAGAAAGGTTGAAGATTTGTCTCTCTTCTATAGATACTTCCACGAGAAGTGTTCAAGAGACTTGGCACATTTGATTCCACCATGAGCGGTATATATTAGAAATACGCGACGGAATGTGGCTGCTCATCGTTTTGAGGTTCAACTCAGTACATCTTGACCTTTACTGTTTATGAGCTCATCAAATTTGTCAGAACAACACGAGAATCATCACCAATGAACCCCACTCTAAGAGACGTATACTCAAAGAATCAGAGTATATTTTTATATCTAGACTCAGAGAGAATATCGACAAGGCCTTTTCATCACAAAATTTTTTTGTGCTCATGCGTCAGTATCAGCCATCTTTTTCGTACTGTTTTTTGTAAGCAACGATGTTAAAGAGCCCGCAACTCAAGTTTTAAAGATTAAACTATAAACTGAAGTTTATTAATTGTAAAAAAAGTTTAAAAAAAATAAAGTAAGTCAAAATAATCAGAAAAAAATTTTATACTCCATTATAATTATGTTATCTGTACGAAAAGGAACAACAAAACGGTGTTGTTATGGAGTATGTAAAAGTGATATAGGATACAAATCATTCAAAACCATTTCTATTAAACTATAAAACTATTTCATAAATTTTCCAAAGCCTTGCCTTGAATATCGCAAAAAAATAATCAAATCTTCAAGCAAATTACATATTAAAGCATGTGCAAAATATGCGAAATCTGAATTATAGGTGAAAAAATGTGGCAGTAGTGACCGAGGCTTTAAATCTATCGATGATGTTACCAAGGATACTTATATTTGCTCACTACATTTCATTGGAGACAGTGGTCCAACTGAACAAAACCCTGATCCTTTAAGCTATCAGGAATTTCAACATACGTACATTGTTTCTTATTTTTTACTGTAAATTTCATATATATTATGTTGTATTGAATATTTCCCTCTATAAAAATTACTAAACATATTCAATTCAGTATTTACATATTTGTCTTATTGATAATGTCCATATGTACATCCATAAAATATTAATGGCTTGATTTATTTATTAGTTCCATAAGTAATACTCTTGTCAACTGAAATATATTTTCAATTACATCAAATAAATTGACATTATTAATAAGAATGAAACTGTAAATACTATTTTTTTATATATTTTTAGATAGTAAACAAATGCTGCGATACTTAACCTCTCAATCAGCTCACTTTTTTCCTTTTTGCGGACTCCATAACAAGTTTTATATTTTTTAAGATTGTGGAAGGTAAAAACACCTGTTCATTTATATGTCTAGAGATTGACCATATCTCAGTATTATTCAGATTCCAGTTCTTTGTGTTTCTCATACATTTCAACAATCAATTGTAATAGCAAGTATTTGACAATATATCTGTAATCATGTTAGTTCGATTTCAAGTCTTTGTTTTTAATGTTTCAATAATATGATTGTATGAGAAATAAAAATAATTTTTTCACGAAGTAACATACTAGAACCCCACCTTCAGTTAGGAAATTTTTGGAGGCTAGCTGCCAACTTCAGTTAGTTGAAGTGAAAGTTTACATTTTTTATCGAATGGTGTCGTTCTATATATTGATAATTTTTTTGAAAAATGTTAGTTGTTGAAAAAATTCATATACTACTTACTTTTGCACTTCACAGAAATATATATGTTACATGGGAAGAAGGGACATATTCTGTTATGCTTGAGGTTGATATTGGGGTTCCTCAGGGATCGGAACTCTTCCTAATCTCCCTTCCAAATATCAATTACATTTCCCAACATATAAGAATATTATCGAATGAACTCTTTGTCAATGACACATTGATATTCAGATGAATACACGATGATATATGCTTCTGAGATTTCAAAATTTCTAGGGTTAAGTACATATAGATATTGGGTTGATTTGGAAATTCTAAATATTGCTTGACCACACTTTTATTGCTCAGAAACATATAATTCGTGATTCATAGGTACACATACAGAACTATAAAAACCTATTTTCGAATTGTTCCGATTCTTCCTTCAGTCGTATACAAATTTATTGAATTTGAACCACTATAAAGGAAAAGTGAAAACTCCCTTTCCTGCAGAAAGAATTGTGAACTGAATTCGTATTTGAATTGAATGTACACAAAGTGAAATGATTTTTACTTTTCCAGATAATCTGTGCCGCTTCCCAGAAAATATTAAATACAGTATATCTCTTGAGAACGTCGGCTGTGCAAGTGGATCAGTTCGCGTGGTAGCAAATCTCGCTCTAGTTTTCAGTTTCTTCCTATTCATGCGTTTTTAAATATACCTACCAATATACTCCTATTTATTGTCTATTGTCAAATACCGAATGGTTTTATAAGATAATTTATAGGTAACAATTTTTTGTTCAGTTTTCATTCCAAATTGGTTGGTAGTAACTCTGAAATATTTTCTCTTTGACTCCTAGTAACGTGACAGAGGAGGTTACAGAAAAATATGAATAATTTGCACCAAATAGGATTCAGCATATCTTCTATATAAATGTTTTCTTGTGTATAGGGGCAACATCATTCACTGAATATTAATGCAACATGTTTATTGAATATGGATGTTGGATTGAGAAAGGACAACAATTGTGTAGTATCATTTTGTACATAATTTTATTAATATGATTAATAAAAGCTTTCACACTTTTACTTTTTATCGTTTACGGAAGACTACATATTCAATATGGAAACGTACCAGTTACCACGTTAAAATCCTCATAAATTACACAAAAAAGACTTGTGAGGTTTCTTTTGTTCATTGGTTATTTTGTAAAACCCAGTTTAATGTGATACTTTTGTTGAAAGTGGGAGTATATCATCCTATTATTCAGAACGAAATACACTTTTATAGAATAGAGAGTGAGAATATGACAAACGAAGAAAATGAAAAAATATTTAGTATACGATGAAGATAATACTTTTGTCTAATTTCTACTCAGTTTATTATTTGTTACGACCGATTTTGGTTTGTTAGACCATTCTCAAGTAACTCAATGAATTTCTACAAAATAAATAGGTCATTAATCGATCAAAAATAATATTTACTTATGATGCACTGTTTGGAACCTTTGGTGTAGTAATAAGTATTACTGGAGCTTCCTCCCAACACCAAATCGTTATTTTAACACCTCGACACGTGTTTCGNTATAAAATTCTTGCAAACTATAATAGGGCCTCTCGCTAAGAAAATCCTTTGTAGATTTTCGAAATTCAGTATAGATTACTACGCATTTAAGGTAGTTTGGAAGATGATTATACATCTTGAGACCATTATACAATATAGAATTTTTAATTAAAGTAGTGTTAGGTATGGGAAGACTTAAATTTAGGGTCTGGCGCGTGGTGTAATGTTCTATGTTTATGCACTAAACAAATTGTTTCTAAAATGAATAGAGCATAAAGTGATAAAATGTTTGCTGGAAACAAAGGCCTACAAGAATCTCACCGCCTGGCTCTACAGAGAAATCTTAATGACCTTTTCTGCAGAATAAAAATCGACTCGAGTCGAGTTTGATTGCTCACCCCCCAGAAAGGGATCCCATATCTTAGATGTGATTCTACTAATGAATAATAGACATTTTTAGCTGCAGTCAGTCCTAGTTCGTTAGAAGTTATTTTCACAACATAACATCCAGATGTGAGTTTTTTGTTAAGAGATAGTATGTAAATCTCAAATTTCAATTTATTATCAATTAATAACCCAAGAAATTTGTTGCATGACGTGTTCTCAATCACATTCGAATTCGAAGCTAGAGGAATATTATCAAGAATGCAATCAAAGGATAAAACTTTAGTTTTTGAGACATTGAAAGCTAATAAATTTGCCTTATACCAATCTGAAAGTTTGGAAATATCAGAGCAAATGGCATTATATAGATTATTTGTGTTGGTATTTCGCCATAATATTGTAGTGTGGTCGGCGAATAAAGTAAATTCACCCTCTATATCAATTGTAGTCAAGTCATTGATATAGAGTAGAAATAGGGTAGGTCCCAGTACTGATCCTTGTGGTACTCCGTTAGATATGTCTGAAACATATCTACCCTCAATACCATAGAGATAAAGTTTCCTGAGCAGAATTTCGTGATTAACGCAAAAGACTGCTGCTGTAATCTCCCGTCTATTATTGTTACTATTCACTTCATATAAAAATGAAAATATGGCATAATGAGTATTTTTGTTTGAATGAAATCCAAATTGTGTGGAGCTTATTATATTACCGAAGTTCAAATGTTCTGTTAAACATATTTTTACCAGTTTTTCAATAATTTTTGCTAACGATGGAATAAGAGAAATTGGGCGATAGTTCGAAGGATTCTCTAGATCACCACCTTTGTAAAGAGGGATTACGATCGAAGTTTTTAAGAACGAGGGAAATGAACCCTTTAGAAATGGATGATTGATTGCCTTCGTCAATGCATTTAGAGCAGTAGCAGGAAGATTTTCAAAGATTTTCATGGATAATTCGTCGTTACTAAATGCCGATTTATTTTTAAAGGAAGCGATTATTGCCTGTTATTCGCAAACATTAGTAGGGTGTAAAATTAGTTTCTCGTAAGAAATTACATTGCGTAATTTCTCAAGGGGATCATACGGTGCGTCAGATTTATTAGTTAAAGTGGCGGCTATTGAGCAATAACATTTATAAGGTTCATCTATTGGTATTGGTATTTCTGCTCGTTTATTTTTACACTTTCCTCGAAAGTCATTTATAATAGTCCAAGTCTCTTTAGCTCAATTACTTGCTTTGGCAATCCTTTTTTGATGAAAATTACATTTTGCATGGTTAATCAGGTTTTTATAAATGTTTTTGTATTTTTATTATCTTTTGATGGGGAAAGGAGTTATTAAAAATGGACCAGAGCTGATTATAAAATGTTTGGAGAGGATCAATAACATCCCGAGTATGTTCCCAATTAATTTAATTACATTTGAAATAGAACCTATTATAGTTTGCTGTACTGTAAAGTCTACCATACTTGAACTTTTCACCTTGTTTTTTAGAATTGATGTTAACACTGAAGTGAATAGCTTCATGATCAGATAATCCAGAAGAAATAACAGTGCATGACCGGAAATTATCGTCAAAAGTTACTACATACATAATCAATAATCGAATTACTGTTGTGTTATACGAGTTGGAATATCAACATGCATTTTCAAGTCAAAAGAAGTTAGTAGATTCATCAGCGACTGTGTTAAAATCGATTCAGCTTCGTCAAAATTAATATTAAAGTCCCCCGTAAGAATAATATTTGACTTAAAAGGAATTTCTATGAGCAGTGATTCGAGTTGAGAAAGGAAGGTGTTGATGTCAGAAGAAGGTGATCGATGAATACATAAAATATAAGGATACATTGTAAAATTAATTTAAGACTAGATAAAGGAATATTGTGAACTCCAGTAATATTAAAAAAATGTATTGTAACACGGTACGACGTGGGTGCTTTGTTCACTCACTCGAATTGACCGCCATGTTGGTCACTGGTTCAAGCCCCAGACTGAACTATCGATTTTCACTTGCTATCGTCCAACCCGTGTTAGGAATCATACGTTGAAAGGAAAGTCCTTAGCTCGCACAAGACTTCTGAGGGTTGTCGTTCGTAGGGATGCGACAGCTGGTTAACGGAAAAACAGATTTTAAACAAACCTTGTTCTAATGATGATCTATTATTTCCATAGAAATTCATATTGAATAAACAATTCCCATGGATTCTTTCAGTCCCCTATCACATACATTATCTGCATTCAGATCGTTGACACATTGAGAATTCATGATTCCGTTATCAAAGACGGATTTTAAAGAAGAAATGAACATCATGGAGCGGATGGCATTGGTAATAATCACATTTCAGTCAACTGAATTGAGAAACCGATCGCCAATAAGACTCAAACATTGATCAGGAACGAACTATATCTAAATCATGAAAGACACAAAGAAGCTGAGGAATACGCTATAATATATTCGGGAAAGCTCTCTGAAAACATTCAAAACTATTTTTTGAAATTCAACATCACATCATTTACTAGTAAGAATAATTTAGGGAACATGTTATTCAACACAAAACCGAAAAGGGATAAGTGGAAAAAATCGGGCATATATAGACTAGAATGTGGTAACTGTTCAGCGGCTTATACAGGCAAGACAGGCAAAAATTTCAACATGAGAGAACATGAGCACGTATTATCAGATAAAAAATCAGCTATATATGGACATCTACAAGAAACAAACCACATATCAAATAAAGAAAACATGAAAATTATCATACGTGCAATAAAGGAAGGAAAATGAATTTGTTAGAAGCATTAGAAATAAATAAATTGTATGAAAACTCCTAAAACCATCAATGACCAACTAGAACTATGCAACTCTCCCTATTTGAATTTGTGAATTTTGACAAATAGTTTATGATCCATCGGTAGTTGAATAAATCGACATGTAGAGTATTTGGATCAATAATTGGTAATTTTGATATGTTATAAAAGTTAAATAGTTATTGTTTCAGTATTGGTATTGATAATCTAGGTAATATTTTGATTATTCAGGTACCTTGCAGGTACCAAAAGCACATTGACTGTATCATTGTATATTTAGGTTTAACAAATCGAAACTGGTCGTAACAAATGGAAATCTTAGAAAGAAATCAGACAATCAAAGAATATTATGGAACATTTGAAAATATACATTCCAGCTCAAAATGGAACGATCAAAGGAGCTGGTGTGGTAGCTCTCTGTTTTCACATCCAAGAAAAAAACTTTTTACCTGCTAGGTGTGCTTGTGAAAATATGAGGGCTAGAATTTTCGCCTTCTAGAAATGTCTAGAATAGTACAGAACAACCTACAAAATTTCAGAACATTCCGGAACATTCTGGAATGTTTGGGAATAATTTGGAACGTCCGGAAACATATTAGAATAAATCAGATGATTGCAATACGATCAAGGGAGTTATGTGATGTGGTAGCAATCTATCCTCTATGCAAGAAATAGGTTTCCGTTTTCACCTGAAGAATATGCTGTCGAAGTGATTGAGTCTAAAAGTTTTGCTCTCTATAAATTTTCAGAACAATCCAGAACATTTGAGATTATTTGAAAGTATTCCACAATATACCAGTACATACCGGAACTTCCTGAAATGTGGATCATTCGACAATAGCCTGAAACATCTCTGAACATGTCAGATCAGTCATTGTGCACAATTCCAGAAGAGTGTACAAAGCTTTGGGATGTTCTGGAACATTGTAGACCATCAGAAGCCTTTTTTGTATGGGTGGGGCTATCCACTGGTAGCGATGTATGAATCAAAAACCATCGACCTCTTATAATTCGAAGTTCATCCTTTCATATATAGTCAGTGGGCATACTTGAAGACTACCATACAATCTCGTATCAGCTCCCTGATTGAAGCCGGTTATTCCAACCAGTAACTGATAATGATGGCCTACGATGAAATTCACTCAAACAAAAGTATATTTACAGCTATCAGTTTTTATTTTGTGAAAGGCAACTACTTCTCCACTTATTTTCTCGTGCAATAGTTTTAATTTTGCGATAACAGATGATAATTCAAATTGCATGATGTAAAAGGCAGTTAAAATTTGCATGAAATTATTAAAGTAACTGAAGTAAGAATAAGTGATAAGGATCAATATTGTATTCTGATTTCAAATCTATATTTATAAATGCGTTTCCATGTCTGTTTCTCCGTACTGGTGAGTCCTAGGAAGCTAAAATTTGGTATATAGGTGCTTCTTAGATCTACGCACTAAGATTTTCGAATATTTCAACTGGAGAGCCCTAGTACCTTTTTATCATTGTTTTCCCGTTCCGCTATATTTTTGGAGGCTGAAATTTTGTATGTAGGTTTTGTATAAAGGATTTTCAGATATTCCAACTGGGGTGCCAGCCGCGGGGCAAAAGGCCTTTTGATACAATGAAGTTACCATTTCATCATTGTTTCTCTGAACCGTTATATTTTCGGAGGTTGAAATTTTGTATGTAGGTTCATTTTATATTGCAGATGTGCATTCATAAAATAAAGTTACCTTTTTACACTGATTCCCCATGCCCTTAAATTTCCGGTGGGTGAATTTGAAATCATTAATGAGGAATTTCTAAGATATCCTGTTATACGTATTATTTGAAACTGTACTGTTCACTACTTCCTGAGAAAACTGATAAAGCTGAAAGTACCTAAACGTCTGAAGACAAACGATACTATGAAATACCCCGACGCTCATAAAATTTTATAAAACTTCATTCATCTCGAGTAATACGATCCCCTTGAACGATTATTAGTTCTCAACATATATAATTTTAATTGCGACGTTAAACTCGAAATGATTCCACAGGCGTCGATAAAATGACTACTAACGAACCACTGGATGGAAAGATTGAGTTGTAAAATATGAGCTGTATCGACTATATTGCTTTCAACAACCAACATATGATGATGGAACAGCGTATCACATACTTTGACACTAACCTGCTGCTAACGATTAAGGTTTTCAGAGTTTGGCAGAGTCTCACCACTCTTGCTCTCTGACCTGAAATATCACTCATCAAATAAGACAATCGGCTTCATTAGGACTCATTTGAACGGGTTTGAATAAGTAAGAGTCACAATAAGCCCTCGTGGACCTGTGGGTTGGGCTACCTACCGGGCGCGTCCCCAGGTGGCGAACGGCCAGGGGACTGGATGCCCTGTCCGGAAAGCCAATGTGGCCTTACGGACGGGGTCGCCGGACTCCTAGTCAGTGACAGAAATAAGTAGGGTAAGGTGAACTGAAACTCTCCAAAAGTCTTTGCAAAACATGCCACCGTGGACCTACCCAAGCTAAAGTGTAAGGAATCGTGCCGACAGCTGAACGGCCGCAGGGTGATATGCGATCACGAACGATCCTCTTGGGGAACTGGGAGAAACCTCATTGTAATCAGCCTACCTCGGGTAATGCGGGGCTCTGCTACAGGTGACCAACTCTTCCCTTGCTACTCGTGGGAACACACTTGAATGAAACAAAACAAAAACCCAAAAAACAAAAACCAATCCTGAGGCTGGACAGAAGTGCTCACCTCAATCTGAGGCGGTGGCTGGAGATGAACAAAACAAAAACACCAAAAACAAAAACCAATCCTGAGGCTGGACAGAAGTGCTCACCTCAATCTGAAGCGGTGGCTGGNACTTGAAGAAAAGAACCAAAAACAAAAACCAATCCTGAGGCTGGACAGAAGTGCTCACCTCAATCTGAGGCGGTGGCTGGAGATGAACAAAACAAAAACACCAAAAACAAAAACCAATCTTGAGGCTGGACAGAAGTGCTCACCTCAATCTGAGGCGGTGGCTGGAGAGAACAGCAATGTCCACCCCAATCTACCGCTTGGAATGAGGCTAGACATGGCAGATCACCTCCATCAGCAAGGGCACTTTCTACAGATACAGAAGCCCTCGTGGACAGAGGTACTTTATGAATCAACTCAGATGAAAGCGAAATATCCTATATATCTACAAAGTTATTTTGGGATGTCCCAATTTCTCCATCGATTTTTTATTTGGAAATTGAATAATCCCACGAATGTTCCCAGCAACACCACAGCTTCTACTTGTCCATTGAAGGACTGAACTTTGCGAATAAAAAAGACATAGTACTGCTCTCTTCCCCACCACATTATAATCACCGCCAACAAGCTTTGGATAGATCAGTTTAGGGGACATATTGAAAAATACATCACCAGCGCAATGGATCAGTGGATGGAAAATCAGCGAAGAAAACAAATGACGATATATGAATAAATCATCGAGGAAAACAAATGATATATTAAATACCAAAAATCATCAGACAGACTCTTTCAACTCCATCAAATATTCTGGCAGGGTTCAAAAACTGTGAAATTTGTCCATTAAAGCGGGACATCCCGTATCTGTAGAGTAGGGAGGGTGAGTATAGACCTACAGCACTTAGGCCACATGTGACCCACTGTACATTCTCCCAAAGAGTTCTCCTCCTAGGTCATCGTTCATCCTGTCCTTTCAAGGAAGGTGGACAGGTCACTAGGAGACATCTTCTTTATATTGGCAGGTATAGGCCAAGACTCGCCGAAAACACACTCTCTTTGGCAACCATGAGGTGTCTCACGGTGGCCTCCGTGAAGGCTTTGGAAGATGCATCAATATTACTGTCGTTGCCCGGCTTCTTCGACCTTCAACCAACGGGGTTTCCTCCGTGGAGGTGCACAAATGAGGGAGCTTTCCTGCAGGTGCTACCGGTTTCTTCCCTCAATCAAGGCGGAGCTCTTGGCGCCCATCGCAGGAAGTGCCCTAGCTGTTGGAGGTGGAGAGGGGAAGGAGGAGGGTGCACTTATAGTTGCTGCCACTCTTGCCTCTTTTGATCTCTTCCTCCTTTTGGCCTCGGCGCCGCAAATGCGCTCACGCCTTTGCATTACATCACGAGGTGATCTGCTATGGCCAGCCTTATTCCAAGCGGTAGATTGAAGTAGACATTTCTGTTCATCCTCAGCCACCGTCTTATATTGAGGTGAGCAATTCTGTCTAGCCTCGGGATTGGTTTTTGGTTTTGTCGTTTCTGTTTTTGTGTTTGTTCCATTCATGTGTGTTCCCACGAGTAGTAAGGGAAGAGTTGGTCACCTCTGGCAGAGCCCCGCATTACCAAAGGTAGGCTGATTACAATGAGGTTACGCCCATTTCCCCAAGGGCATATCACCCTGCTGCCATTCAGATGTCGGCACGATTCTTTATACCTTAGCTTAGGTAGGCTGGTCCACGGTGGCATGTTTTGCACAGGCTTTTGGGGAGATTTAGTTCCCCTCAACCTACTTATTTCTACCACTAACCAGAAGTCCGGCGATCCCGTCCGTAAAACCATCGCCGGTGTCTCCACCTTGTCGTGGTGATGGAACTTGAGTGCCTCAATGATACCGAGAGCCATGCCGGCTGTAGCTTTGCTACTGGCAGGGTCTTCCATGCCGGACGGGTCGAAGGAGGAAAGGTCAGACTAAGAGGGACACCACACCATGGGAGTAATGCGTTATGCGACCCGTGCTGAGGGGTGAATGGTCAGGAGACATATGGTCTTAAACGGAGCCACCAGGAAGATGGCGATCTCCTGGTGTAGACAGCTCTAGCGGGCTAAGATCGCACTGCCCCGCGGTACTAAAAGACGTCCCGATTCGTGGGAACAAAATGAATTTGAATGAAAACCTCGAAGATGTAGTATTTGTAGAGGGAGGCGACCACCCTAAATCAGGAAGATTTGACATAGTTGAAAAGAGTAAAAATAGGCAAGGGGGTACAATGCCCCGATGCAACTCGTTGCCAGACTCGAAAAACCGAAAGGCACTGGACTTGATGCCAGAATCAAATGGAGGTAGTCTGAGCAACCCATATAAAAAGAAAGAGAGCCCGGAAGCCTTCACGATCATGGAAGCCATTCAGGCGAATAAAATCCAAATGGCGGAGCTAGAAAAGTTCTTAGCCGAAAACCCAAACTGTAGTAAAAGACTGAGGGACATTGGGCATAAGATAAAGAAGACGACTGATCTTCTACAGAGGAAATCCATTAAAGAGTGGATTGAGAGAAATAAGTTGGAGCCAATAGAGAAAATAAACATAGACATAGATATACAAACTGATCAACCGGCAAAATGTGAGGCCTCCACACAAACCAGTCCCTGGAAGGAAGTTGCATCACAGTAAATTGCGCAACTGAAGGAAAATATGGATTGGGACGATTATCGGAACATAGAAGCGTTGAAATGGGAAGAAGGGGTATTCTATAATACGAGGATGACCGTTCCCCTATCCGCCACCTGAGGACGCGCCCGATAGGTAACTCAACCCACGGGTAAATCGGGACATATTTCAGGACCACAGATATACCACTAATTACGCTTCTTCATGATAATTCTGCAATTATTACCAGGTTACAATCGCCATACCAGGTCACCAGATTATATTTGCCATATATAGTATATGGGCATACTTGAAGATTGGCTATAAATCAAATCATCTAAAGGAACAATTCCCTTCACTGTAGGTTAATGGACTCATCTATCAGAAAAAAACTATTTCCCTGGCTAATAACATGAAGGGCGTTGGATTATATCCGACAGGTGTCACTTCACTGACACCTGTCCTGCACTGACTATATATATGAAAAGTTTTCTTTCTTTATACGAGGAATGGGTCAAATTTCAGATATGCGGTTGATTACTTCGTTCACAAGCAGATGGGGCGATGACAAAACTGTTGTTTGTTGTCCGCTTCAGCCTAGTTCGAGGAATGATACTCTGAAGGAATTCGATTCCCAATTATCAGAAGTCATCGACTGTATGTTGATGATAGACACTACCTTGCACTGACGAGTGGTCAAATAGCCCGAAACCCGTCTGCAAGTGTGTTCCCGTAATTCAAAATCTATTGCGGCAGTTGTATCGCCAACAGCATGTGCAGGAATAACTTCAGTGAAGAATCCTGCACTGACACCTGTCGAATATAATTCAACGCCCTTCATGTTATTAGCCAGGGAAATAGTTTTTTCTGATAGGTGTCAGTCCATTAACCTACAGTGTAGGGAGTTGAGACTGGCCTGAACGAATTGTTCCTTTGAATGATTTGAATCATTCAAATATGAGCATTTCAATTGTTTGAAAAACAGTGACAATCTAGACACAATAGAAACAAACAAACTCCAATCATTTGTCATATTATATTATTCACCGCTATGAACCTTTATTTTGGTTGTTGTTCATCAGTTGACGCAAATTTCTCAGAAATCAGTATTGTTCGAAATATCTCCGGAACGAATTATACGGATCCAATAAAAATAACAAGGTTTTTCTTATGATTTGAATTGGGTGGAATAAAAAGAAAATAACATCATCTCGCTAGTATACTATGTTTATTCTACTTGATACAATCACATGCAAGTAAATTCGTGAACATAAAACTCAAATTGCACACCGCACAGACCTGTTTCTGGCTCAATATTTTTAGTCATTGTGAAAGATAATTACCTGCTGGTTTCTGCTGCGACTTCTGTTTCTTGATTACAATGACAAATAACTAATTTTGATCATTTACTGAAGAATCATCGATAATATTTTTGAATGGAGGGTCTTTTTGTGAAGGAGGCTTATAACTTGAAGAAAAGAGAATTGAAACTTAATATGTTTTTTACCACCTTTATTTGTAACTAACGTTACTGCAGTTTCGTCCTATAAGGACATTTTGAAATGTGTACATTAAACTATACATATACACTTTTATTGGTAACTAACATTACTGCAATTTCGTCCTATAAGGACATTTTCAAACTTATACATTAAACCATACTATAAATCAAATGTATAAGTTTGATCATGTCCTTATAGGATCAAACTGTAGTAACGTTAGTTACAAATAAAAGTTTGTAAAAGTAGGTATGAGAGAATTAATTGTTAGGCAATTGTTCGAAAATAAGTCAGTGCAGAGGCTGCTACATATTACAGAAAAAAATCAAATGTTTCGAAAAAGTACCTTTTATTATCTTATATAAACGACGGTGTATGAATTTATTTCATTGAATTACAACACACATATGATTACATCGTTTACCATTTTTATCAAAATAAATATGTACCTTTTGTTCGGCTTAAATTGGTAGAGGGAATGATAAGATATCAGAATTTATCATTGAATCAATTCGAATAGGTGTATAAACAATGTGATCATCGACAATGGAGTGCAAGTGCTCATTTGAACTGCTATTGGTGTTTGGTAAGATCGGAAAACTTCAGTTGGCAGCTTGTTTCAAATCTCAATGTTCAGTTTTAGGTTATGCAAATATTGAAAATGTCATCAGCCAGACATCATCTGATATTCCGAACATTATTCAAAACTGCTATCGAAACAATTTCACTATCGCAGCCAAACCTCCGTTAACACTGCCGTTATTGATTGAATTGATTAGGAAAGTTGAAATAAATGAAAAAAGCAATGTTGATATGAGATTATTGACTACATCTATGATACACGGGTAAGAATTTTCGAACGTTCCATTTTTGAATCTACAAATCCCACTGAGCCTTATTGAAACACTATCAACCGATTTTTCAGTGTATTATTCAACGGAGTGCGACGAACTGAAGAATTCACAGAAGATGAAAATCCAAACTTCATACCATACGCAGCTACAGGAGAGGAGTTTTACACTTACAGGCTGCTCGCAGATTTCGTGATACCGGGAAGAATCAGCCAATTTCCAAGAGATGCATTGAGCTCATCAGAGCTCTGCTTTCTACATTCAATACTATCCAGTACTGTGGATCCTTTGGAGGGAGGTAAAGGCAGTACAACTTGTAACGATCGAGCAAGTATGCCACTGTAAGTATACTCTTCCTCTCATCTTGGAGATTAATTACATTTCGCTGTTCGAATAGGCTAAACTTACAATGACCAATGAAAGTTGATAGATTTCCATCACATTACATTGTAATTGCTTATGATATATCAAATTAGAAGATACGTTTATGCCTAGCACCCACCTGAAACTGTCATGAAATTCTTACTCAGATTGTGTTGGACTTGATTGTTTATTACTCTTAGTTACACGATCTCTTTCTATCAGAACAAATTCCATAACGAATGTTTGAAATACAAACAGGATAGAGAAAAGTGTTTTTGAAGTGAAAACTCCTTATGGGAGGGTAAACCGCTTTGTTACCTAACGCGTTACAGCGCCAGTCTCTTTGGCTTTCCTTTCTCTCACGCATACGTTAACGGAAGGCAGACTCTCTCTTGGAGAGACGCTGAGCGTTAAGTGTGCGATAAACATATACTGTTCACAGTAATATAAAAATTTAACCAGCAAGCGCGGTATATTTTATTATTATGTAAAACGTGGCTTGGAAATGATGATACTATTTTTGTGTATGTAGTGTCACTGTTTTTCGAGTTCGAAAGTCGTGAATTTTTGGAATTTTTTTCCTGACGTTTCGCTGGCGCGAGTGGCTAGCTTTTTCAGAGGTTCAACCATCATGGCTTGCTGTCCGATGAGTAACTTTTAGGCTTTGTAAAGCGTATTTATGCCTTGTCAGGTAATCAGTTGTATTGGTACCTGTATTTGTGCTTGTACTTGTATCTGCACTTGTACCTGTACTTGAACCTGGAACATTAACAATTTTGCTGCCTGCTGTAATTCTGTTCGTCCTTCAGGTTGACACGAAATCCTTCTTCAGGAATAGGGATGAAGGGCTCCCATACCATATACTATTTATTGTTTGTTCCACAATGATCTGCAATGTTCCAGGATGTCCAGAACATTACAGACTATTCTCGAACGTTCTAGAAGGTTCCGGAATGCTGTGGAACGCTTTCAAATACTTCCTGATGTCTTCCTGAACTGTTCTCCTCTTATATCTTCAAAATCACACCCTTCGAGTAAAAACCGAAACCTTCTCTGTGGATCAGCTACTGTGGCACCAATAGTTCTTATTTTGATGGATTGAAAAAATATTTAAATTAAAAAAAAAGTCTATGAAAACAATTAGTTCATGTTTAGCTAAACACTGACGAAATTTTCTGATTTTGTGTTTCGAAATATGGAATTTTTGGCACATTATTCTTTCAAAATTATGATTCTTCAAATTGGTGAACTTGCCTGGGGGGAAAATATACGAAGACTTGGAAAAAGGTGATATTCTTCTTGTTGACCATAATATAATGATAGTTAATCGATACATAATCGTCTTTGATTAAGATATGCTATTATATATTTGAGATAGAACTTCACTGACTTACGAATATGTACCACAAAATATTCTTGAATAAAAAAACTGCTATTTTCGAAATACATTGAATAAAACTGTTTCATGTTACTTCTATCTGTTAAGGGTTTTCATTATATAACATGCTGATATTGTCGTTCATATTTGTGACAGATCTCTGACGAATCTAAAAATGCTGGGGTGCATGAATTTTATATAGTCCAAGGCACACAAACTTTATAAAAGTTCAACAATTCTCAATACAACAAATAATTCGAATCGTAAGAGTAAGAAATAAGTAAATTCCTTAGAGTGTTCTTGTCATATAAAACACATAAATCAAGCACGTGTTATGATTATTAAAAAGTCCATTAGCCCAGTCGAAGTTGCTATTTTCATTTACAATAATTGAAACAAGTCTTCAATTCAGTATTATAAATAAAATATCAATAGTTTTCACTACTTCCTTTTGCATATTCCTCATTGATGGTGTTATCATAAAAATAGCTCGAATGGCACAATTATTTACAAAATATCTTCTCATACTTTTTCTCTACGAATCACTATTGTAACCTCAAGCGATAAAAAATTAATAAAGAGATTAACAATAAGTGAAATGGTGATCACATGTATGTAATTGACAAAATGGTTAAGGCTGATGTATGATAGTGACACTGATGTATGATAGTGACCCTGATGTATGTATGTATACAAAAAAAGTGAAATAAAAATACAATAAAATAAAATAGTCACACAGTAATGGAAAAATAAAAAAAATAAGAATGACAGTGGGGTTGACATTCAAATCTCAATATATAACATGTCAAATTCATACTCGATATTCCCAACCTAGATGGAGAAGAATTTTCAATTTGCTGAATAATCATGATATGATAAGCATCAACAACGCTATGTAGTTAAATCATCTATAACGAAACAGGGTAGTTTTTCAACAAATGGGGCTCCTTGAATCGTAAATATCAGTGCGACGAATTCGTTTTCCGAGTCGATGTATTGGAACGAACGGTTCTATAGAATAAACATCCAGATCCCTGATTTGTTTCCACTGGACTTTCTTTATATGAAATCATAAGTCTACGAGACACAAACAACTATTATCGATAGTTTATGGAAAGAAGTCTACAGATGCTACACGCCAACAACAGAAACAAAGAAAACACAAAAATTTTTGAAAAAAATATATCAATATACACTTTTCCCAGCGACGTTCAACATAAGTTCGATACCGTTTTTATAATAAGAACTATCTTGCTCCTCAAATTAGTCATCAACTGCCAACATTACTTCTTCAGCGGTGAATAATAGTGTACCACTGAACCATTTTTTCAAGTTTGAGTACAGAAAATAATCCGAGGGGGCTAAATCTGGTGAATAGGGTGCATAAAGTAGCATTTCAAACTTCAATTAATTAATTTTGGTCAATACGATAATGGACTCCTGAGCTAGTGCGTTGTCTTGATGAAAAAACAGATTTTCTTAGCCAACTGTGTCGGTTTTTGCATGATTTCTTCACTCAAACGTTGCAAGAAGTTCGCATATTACTCGCCGTCGAACCAATGATAATCATTGAAAATTATCCCACGCGCATCCCAAAAAAATGATGTCATGACCTTGCCTGCAGATGAAACGGTCTTTGCCTTCTTTGGAGCCTGTTGATTGTTCTTTTTTCTTTGGTGTGAAGTGATGGATCCATGTTGCATCCATGGTTATGAAACGACGCAAGAATTCTGCTTTGTTGCTGTCAAACTTCGCTAAACACTAAATTGAAACCACACTGTTTTTGCTCGAGTGTGAGCAAACGCGGCACACATCTTGCACACAGCTTTCTCATTTCCAAATTTTCAGATAATATACGATGTACCGCACTCTTTGCACTCTCTGCTACCTCGCGCACTTTTAGTCGACGATCATTCAGTACCGCTTTGTAGATTTTTTTCACCGTTTTGTGAGTCGTCACCTCATTTGGTCGACCACTGAGATGCTCGTCTTGGCAGCTCGTACAGCCACATTTAAACTCTGCTACCCCATATTTTATTGTTGTAATCCAAGGAACATACTCACCCAGAGTAAAATCCAGTTCAGCTTTCATATTGGTTGGGCTGAGGCCTTCCGAATGAAAGTATTGTACGTGAAAGTATTGAAAGTAACGATGACCAATTTTCTGCATTTTCTGCATTTTCACAAATTCACCGAAAACGTTCGCTATTGATGGCTGCCAAACAAATACTAACAACGCAGCGTCTTCAAACAATGATATTCCTCAAACAATTACCGTCATTAGGTCGGGTAGGTACTTCTGAGACCATCTTCGTACATATGCTGACAGACGGACCCCTGCGGGACACTTCCTTCAATTGGAAAATTCGTAAATCTGGCGTGGTTCATCCATATGTAATGTTTAATTCATCTATATGCTTGAATGACTGCAAGTAGGATTCAAGAATCACAATCATGTAGATACATGATGGTAGTTCCGCTTATTATCGTTTAAAGTTAACGCCTGATAATGTATATAGGCCGCGGAGAAGTGGTGATTTTTAGAAGAAAGTAGAAAAAATATTTCTGAAGAATGGCTTTCATTTGACAAAAACTATATTCCAATCCAAGGTTCAGTAAATGTAATCAAGAGCACGATAATTACACGATTATTTTATTAACTGCTGACATTCTGGTTCGTCAGAAGACGAGCACTATCATTCACATTCAATGTAAATTATTCAGTTTGTTGCTCTATCTCTATAATATTGTCTAATTTTCATATTGTTTTGCTCCACTTTCTGCTTTTTCGGACGTGAAGGTAGTTATGGCATTGCGGAAAATGTTTTTCATGTAGTATTATGCTCCCCAACAAAAATTTTTATACCATCCCCAATTACCAATGGAATTGAGTTCGCAGTGATATGGTGGTAGCCTTGAAACATTTTTATTCTGAGCTTCATCCATTTCATCATCAATATATTCATAATATTTTTTCTGTGCTCATCAACTTTTGCTGAGAGTTCCACTTCAAGTAATGTAGACTCATCAGCTGTATCCGTGCTAGACATGTTTAGGTTTGATAGATATGTTATTCAATATACCAAACAAGTATCCAAGCAATGTGCTGAAAGTTTCAATATATGCCCCAGGAGTAAACGCAATGTTATTCAATATAATTGAAAAATATTTAGGTAGGTAGGTCTAAAGTGATTGGATCTATTCGACCCCCCACCGCAACCCACAAGGGTTTATTGTGGGTCACACCTATTTACACTCGGCCAAATCAACCCAGCTTCTTAACGAAGCCGATTGGTTCGTATGGTGAGTGGTCTTTCAGGTCAGATGATGAGAGTACGGATCTGCCGAATTCAAAGAACCTGATTCGGTCCCCAGCGGGGCAGGCAAAAAGTATATGCTCTGTTGTTTCATCATTTTGCACACAATGCCAAGATATTTCACCTCTGTTCCAAATGGAATGACCACACCATTGAGGGAAAGTGGCGTTAGATCGCCCAATTTCCTTCTCTTGGTGAAGGGGATTAACACAGTTTTGCTGGAGCTGACAGACATCTGCTCCCTCAGGTACCAACTGTGAACAACGTCCAACGCGCTTTGGAGGATATTACAAGCTACCCTTCACGACGTGGACCTCGCCAGGATGACAAGGTCATCTGCATAAGCTTGCAGATCAACTTTTCTTCTGTCGAGGGCATCAACCAGACTATTATCCACCAGGAGCGACCACAGAAGGGGAGATAGTACCCCACCTTGGGGGCAGCCCCTCCACCATATTCAAACTACAAAGTAGAGTATTTTAAAATATGTATTTTAAATACAATTAACTCGATTAAATAGATGCAGCGAAGATGCATTTCACACTGAATCTGAGTACTCCTCTGTATCAACTCAGTAAAGAGCATGTGTAGCAGTTTACGATCGTTTGACCAATACGATTGCAGATTCCAGCAAGCCACGAGGCGATCACGCGCAGATCATTGTTTATATGCGCTGAATTTCGGATTAGAATATACTTTATGTTTAAAAAAATATGTTTTTTCCATTAACCAGCTATCGCACCCTTACGAACGACAACCCTCAGAAGTCGAAACTTGTGCGAGCTAAGGACTAATAAGGTCTCAAATTTTAACGTGTGATTCCTAACACGGGTTGGACGAAAGCAAGTGAAAATCGAGCGTTCAGCCTGCGGCTTGAACCATCAACTCACACATCGGTCGATTGACTGAGTGAACAAAGCACCCACGTCGAACCGCCTGGCTACCAACCGACCGACTTCGTTATCTGTACCAATTTTAGCTCTATGCGAATTATTGCAAGTTAACCACTTTTTTTTGCTTTTTTTTTTTCACTGAACTATACGTCCACGAAAGCATATAAAAGAACGCTACTAGAGTATCCATCAACGCCTGAAAATCCCCCAGTGGAAAGCTTTCGATCACATATGAACAACATTCAATTCAACTGAGTACTAAAAACTTAATTATAGTAATTGAACACTGAAGCGACTGCTGTTCGTTCAGGTGTCCCAGTTTGTCGATGGAAATATGTTTGAGAGGAATATAAATGGTTACTATTTGTGGTTCGAATTAAATTATTTACAATGTCATTAAATTGAGACATGGTGGCTAAAACTATTCTGTCGTGTACCTCAAGTTTATACAATATCGTCAAACTTAAACCAGTCCGTTTCGTCTTTGACCCATGCGTAATAATGACCAGATTCAACACCAGAACCATAGTGAACAATGACTGCATGAAGATTATAACAGTGGTGTGTTAGATTGAAGTGTTCATCTATTTTGAACCTTCGTAAGAGTTTGGCGCTTCCGTCAGAGGTTGAGTCATGCTTGAAGATCATCAGTGTTATTATTTGATTGACTGGTGCCTCAGCTATACTTGTTTTCTTATAACAGTCAGTTAGTTTAGCGCATGTTTGGCAATACAGTCGATCATCACCTGTTGAAAGTTCCATTTTCAGATGATTTAACAATAAACTTTGCACGGACTGGTTATTAGTCATATCAGGAAACGATAGTTGAAGTTCCAGAAATTCACATATGTTTTTGCTACCTCTTGAACATTTACTACAATGTAAACGAGTGAGGATTTTTTCAGCGAAATATCTAAAAACACAAGACGAGATAGACTGTACGGAATCATTAAGTCCAGAGCGGCCAGAGCGGTCAGGAGTATTGATTCTGCAATTTTCCTGCTCATGAAGAGTATTCAACAAGAACCCCAAAAATTTGGAATAAACCTCTTGTTGTCCTAACGAGTATCTAGTGGACTTCAAATACTCTTGGAAATCGGTTGGTGGAAAGATGATACATTCTTACGAAATTGCAGCTGCATGAAAAGGTACCTGACTTTGGTGAATAAGTAGTAAACATTCTTGTTCTCGTTCATCTTTAAAACCTCGTTCTTGAAATTCTTCGTCATGAACAATACAGAATCTGATTCAGAACCATTTCTCAAGCTGCAATCGATCCTTCCAAGTGATGAAGAGTTTCGTAGAGGGATTTATTCGGCTCTTGCTCCAGGAAGCTCTTCCACAGAAAGGGAACCAAAACCACGAGGACTGCAGCTCATATTTGGAAGGCAAGAATGACCTATGTCCATTGACCGCACTGAAAAAGAAGAAGGTGGATCAATCACTTGAAAATTAACCTTGATAGGAGACTAATGAATATACACAAATCTCAGCTCGTTTTGAAGAGATTTTAGTTCCGTACGGAAATGAGGGCAATGCATGATCTCAACAAAACTATATGAAGGAGGAATAGTTTCAAGGGTCGAAGCAGCATTACCATGTTGAATAGCGATACCAATTCCTTCTATCAAAAAATAGTCAGAACGGTAATCTTTCGTTGCTTGGTCTAATCTCATTCCGAGTTCATAGGAATCAAGACGTACCGAAATAGAATCACCATCTGGATTGAATTTCCTATTGATTATAAAGTGAAGGGCGTTCTTGATCTATTTTTTGAGAAGCAGAAGGTCCTCATATCAGACCTATCCTAATAAGTATAGACTAGTACACTATAATTTGTTTTATGGAAAGTTAAGAATCGAATCAATTCGATTCCGCAGGTTTGAACAGAGTAATCGCATTCAACGGCATATTCTCTTTTGCCGATTTGGCGTTATGCAAATCTCAAGATAAATATTTTGTGAATGTTACTTAATTTCTGTTATCTTTGAAAAAAGTTATCAAGTGATGTTTAGTAAATACTCATTCTCGAATTATCCAATTTTTCATCTATTTTCCACACACTCGTTGTTCCAATAGATATAAACTCTGATCTAAGGACGCACATGTTGATGTATTTTAAATGAACTTTGAAATGTCTATCATGAACATGTGGAGGTTTCACTTGGTATGGAGGAAGTAAATATCAGAAACATGTAGGGAATTATAAGTGGACTAGAACAAACAGAAAGAGCATTTTAAACAGTAGTCATGAATAGATTTCTCATGGATTTCGCTAAAATATTGCTAGATGCGAAATAATGAATTTAATGTACATATTTCACAAAATTGTATACTTCCAACACTTACAGTGTATGTGAGGTTAGGCGGCGGGATGATTGAAAAGTGGTCACAACATTTTTAGGTGTAGAGACCAAAAAATAACCCCAGGAAGTTGAAGACAAACATAAATATTTTACTTCATAAATGATATATCATTTTTTAAAAGAGGAAAACCATCTGTTGTTCCATGAAGAGGACCATGTGGAAATATCAAATTTTGAAGTTGACATATGACATGTAATTAATTCGTACATGTGTAGTCCCAGCCAATGAGAAAGCTCAAGTTCTTTTGACATTCGATATCAAACAAATATAAGATCTGTGACTCGAACCATAGCCCTGTTGCCTTGTTGTTTCTTTACTGTGGCTACCACATGGTTAGATATGATTACACTTTGAAAATGTGACATCTGAATGAAACTTTGAATATATAAATGATTTGAGATAATCCATGCAGTGTCCTTCCTCAGAGACGTGCCCACTCAATGCACACCTCGCAGGGTGCAACCTACTGTCACTCTTGCGTGCTATGATTCTATCCTTCAGTAATCTGGATGTTTCTCCTATGTATTCTTCATCACAGCAGCGACAAGGTATACAGTAAACTGCATCCAAACAGTTTGTGCAAGGAGTTTTGTCTTTCAATTTTGAAAATATTCTTTCATTTTTGTTTGAAATTTCAATATTATTATTTACGGATTTGAAAATTCCAGATGAACTTGGGGTAATATCATTAATTAAAAGTAACAAAGCATGAAAAGTCGAAATTGAATTCAATTCAGTGGGAACTACAGCCTCTACAATAATTAATATGTGAAAGATTGTTCACATTAGGAAAGTTATTACTTACTGTTTTTGAGGTTGGTCGTGTCAAAAATGATGTGAAATTTGTAAAAATGTAGCATGTCAGTGAAATAAGATGTCACAAATATATGAATAAACATTTAAAAATATTGCAAATTTCAAAATACCGGTATACGACCATATGCTTCGAATTAAAAAAAGAGATACAAGAAACATGATACTGACATCTGTCATGGAATTCTTTCTCAATTTTTTATGACCATGTTTAAACCATGGAACAATAAAATCAGTTCTGGTGCAAGTGTGTTTATTATTCCTAGATTTGAAAATGGACACACGAAATTGAAACTGTTTAGCAGCAACGTTGACGCTGATGCTTTTTACTTACTTCGTTTTACATATCACGAAACACTATGATATTCACAACAAAGTATGAGTGTGAATGGTTTTTTTTTGGCATTTGAGAACTTCAGTACAGAAACTTGCATCCAAAGTCAATATAGATTTTAATCCATAGTCAATATACCAAAAAGTGAAATTAAATATCACCACCACCTTCTTTGTGATATCTTGAGAACTCTTATATTTATACTCTATTATTGAAATTTTTGATGTGGAGTAGAAAATCCATAATATGTTTTACACTCATCTGATCTATTGTCTACTACGATATGATGAAATTTTCAAAATACATATCTTTTCAGTTGAGATCTTTCATGAATACCCAGAATTTTTGTGGAAAAAAGCGTGAAATATCCATGGTTTTTCATAGAAATGTTTTGAAACAGATCATAGGTTGAATTGGAAGGGGTATTTGTTCTGGGGGTATTCATTTTTGTTAAAGAAAGGAATCTGGACTGAGTTGTCTGCGTAGCCCTACTACTAATAGTCCAAAGGACGTATTAACTTGCATTTGTATTAGCATAAAAAGGTTTCATAACAGTGGGAATAAACTTCTTCACCTCAAGGACAGCTTCTTGTTAGCCTTACTGTTAGCCTTACAGTTTTCCTCATAATGATCATGTATATCCATTTTCCTCTGAACCGCAACTTTCTCGTCGATCCCTGTTATTTGATAACTTATTCACAAGAAGTGTCCTTATGACAAAAGTTATTCAGGCAAATCCTTTACAACAATTCAAGCAACTTTACATTCAAAATAGTAAATTTCTTCCTTTCTAAAATCTAAAAGAGTTTCATGGAGATTTAGCTCAATGAACTATGAATGAAATTATTTTCAATGGCCTAGTTGGTATAGACGGTTTGTATTGTTCAAAAGATTCAACTATTGAAGGAAATTCTCATATCGTAAATGCTAATAGTCAGTATTTTACGAAGAATGATATTGGTTATTGATTCATAATGTTGAATAATGAAAATGCGGCAGGAAATTTATATTCAGAACAATGAGTCGAGTTTACAAGGCTCTTCGATAATAAATAACATCCCAGAAGCGGAACTCGTTAAACCCAGTAATACATTTATATGAGTAAAAATGATCTAACAAACACTAAGGCCGTTAAAAAGGCGACATAAATGATAAATGTATATTTTCAATACACTTAAAATCCGATTTTACGACTATTACTAAACTGAATACTAGTAAACTGAATACTTTTAATGAACACTTTGATATGATAATAATGAGAAGTATTTCTCGAAGAATAGATTTGAACAAAGATCTGAAATTTCATCGTAGTTGGAAGTAGGAAACTTCTCATTTCTTCCAGTCAATTAATTCTGATTAACTACAATAATCAAATTCATGAGCATGTATTGCTTCAAGTGTTTCAATACCAACGAAGTTGATGGCCTAAGTGGTAAAGAAATCGAAAAATACATCCATCTATCACAAATCTGTATCAAACAGTATTGCCTTCAACTACTGTTACGCTAGTTGCACACACACCGATTTTGGACGGCCAGTATAAAATCGGCCGATATTTTATTGGTAGCGGGTGCTTGCACACTCACCGGATTTTTATCGGTCAAACAATCAGTTTCTTTGTTGTCGTAATTAGCACGCACTACCAAAACGAAGTTAATGCATAGTAACTACAATTTCACCGAGCATTCGAGACTAGAATGGTCGGTAAAAAACCGGTGAGTATGCAAGAGTGTATTCAGTCATGTACGCCACTACTTCCCGGTACTGACGGCGATACAGTGGCAGTGGACGGCTGCTCACCGGTATTTTACCGATCCAATGATTGTTCATTATAATTTTCTTTACTTTCTCAACTATTTCATCGGTTGTTGGTATGCTGGGGCATCCAGGTCGAGCGACGTCATTCACGATCTCCTGTGAGAAGTTTGTACCACTCATAAACATTTTTCTGAGTCAGAGTACAATCATCGTATGCCACTGTCTATATTTTGAAAGCAGAAAATCACCGAATACGTAAAACACTTCTAACCTTTATGCCTCCCACCAACAAAATAAACATGCTAAAGAGCTGAAACTATGAACATATATTCGAGATCAACATAAAAAAATACAAAATTCGCTAATTGAATGTACGTAGCCCCTGAAATTTGATTCGCCACGTTATTTTTTCAACTGTCGAGGTACATCAATTGGGCTCTGGTTTACCTGATCATTCTGTCCAAAGACATGGTTTTTTCGTGTGTAATTTTAATTTGCATTTATCACCCTGATTTTTGAAAAGAGTTACCCCAATGATTGTGAAAACTACAGGGGAGTAAGTATCCTGTCGAATATTTCGAAACTTATTGAACTCAACCTAAAAACTCAATTACGAGTACAAATGAACTTCTTTCATCAAATCCACATAGCTTTATGAAACTTGATGAAAGTACAGAAACAGGTCAGTATGATTCCAAAAATATGTTATAACTGCTCTTGATAGTGAACTGTGCATATGTGGTATATTCATTAATTTTTATAGAGCTTTCGATTATGCAAATCATAAATTACTCATACACAAATTGCAATATTAAACAGTTTCTGAAGTTGCTATGGACTTGATGAAGTTTCACGCACAGGAAAAGACACAGATAATAATGCGAACGGCGAAAAGTCGTACATTAAAAATCAAACAGGAAGTACCTCAAAGATCTATACCAGATCCCGCGGCTCTTTTCAAGCGATACTAATGATTTGATCAACTACTTGCACAGTCTCACGAAAGTTCTTGTAATTGCTTGAGGAGGTGATTCTAACTTATTCAAGTAACACTACATTATGAGATTTCGAATAGATATTTTACGAAATCGCAACACGTGTTTCGTTATACAACAGCTTCATCGGTTTCATACTAGTATTCAAACGCTTGATAAAGCTATTGTATAGCAAAGCACGTTTTGTGAAAATCTCACAATGAAGTTTCACTTGAATAAGTTATGGATTTTCATCGGCTAATTCCATTGCATATGATACTGTCTTCATCGTAACTGCAAAATAATTAGCAAATATTTTTGAAGGCACAAAGAATGGTTATAGAAGAATAATTACTTTGGCATAAAAAATCAGTTTACACTAAACGTCAGAACGGTAGCTCTGATGACATTCTCACTGCAGAACACTTCAAGATTTTTGACAGAAATGAGCTGGAAGTAGTTCCTAGCAGTAAAAAAACTATGCTCAGTTTTTCCTTAGGCCACAGACTTACTTTTTTCAAGACAAAACACAAGCACTACAGGAAAATCTCTGAAACGCTCTAAGAGTGGTGCTTGTGCGAAAGTAGCGATTCACGTTGGTTTTCGTTGGGGATTTAATTCGTTGGAAATAACCATCTCAGGAAGTTCATTCCACATAAACACAGTTCTCCAAATGGAAGAGTTCTTGAACAGTGAAGTTCGAGTTGAACCTCAAAACGATGAGCATTTACAGTCCGTCGCGTATTTCTGATATGTACCACTGTTGATGGAATCAAATGTTCCAAGTCACTTGGACACCTTCTGTGAAAATATCTATAAAAGATGAATCTCCAACCCTTCTTCGATGTTCTAGACTATCAAGGTTGCAAGTGATGTTCGTGTCCTCAATCAGGCAGATTGCTTTTTTCTGGATGGAATCCAACAGTTTCAGGATATGCTTAGGGGCGAAGCTCCATACATAAGAACAATACTCCAAAAAAGGTGTGATATGAGTTTTATAAAGCATCAAAAGTTGCTGAGGTGTGCACAGTTTTCTGATTTGGAACAGTGTTCCAAGCTTATGATAAGCAGCATTTGCAATTCCAGCGACATGATTGTGCCAAAAAATTCATTAAAACAGAAACCGGAATTGTCTGTCTTGATATTATTATATTCGGTTCAGAGACTTTCAGCTTTTTGGAGAAAACCGATGCCTGGGTTTTGGTGGCATTGAATTGAACCTGGTTACTTTCACCTTCATATTGACACACTATGTAATGAACTTAGAAAAAACAGTCTATATTTATAAGTGTGTGTGTGTGTGTATCCTATAACTGACGTTCAGTTTGTTATTGGTTCCTGGTCCAACTCATTACGAGGATATGAGAAGACTACGGTTGAGCTCACCAAAAAAGAAACTCACCTCAGTTTTCTGTGCAGAGCGAGAAGCAACAACATCAAGCAACACAAAGGCTTTCTACTGAAATCGCCAATCCCAGGAAAGAGAGCCAAACGCATATTGGAACGCGCCAGTCGAGTACTGATAAGGTCTCAAATTAATTATCACGGTTGGAAAAAGGTCAACTTTGTTGCAGGATGCCAGGGAACGATTTGAAGAAATAAGACGGGAGACATTGGAAGAGGATCATGGACCAATCTTTGCCAAGACTAAAAGCACGTGCTTGAAGATCCACCAAGACATGGAGAAGTTAGTGAGGAAACAATGCCCGAATACAGACCGAAAACAGGACAACTATGAAGCCGCCAACGTCATCAACATGAGTTCCCGTCCGCTCACGGGAATAGAGGAATACTTGTTGAGGAAAGGCTTGAACTTCGCCATTGCGCCAGCATCTGTGCCCATTTTGGAGATAATTTATGCAGTGGAATCTACCAGTTTCCATACTGACTAGACCGAGGCAGAAGAATTCAGATGGAGAACCAGTTCCAACATCTAAAATCAGCAATGAAGAACGTAGAGCTCTGAACGGCCCATGTAAAGAGAACACCATCAAGATCCTACCTGTAGATAAAGGAAACGCTACTGTGGTGATAGATACAGTTCTCTACGAACAGAAGATCGAAGAGGTTTTTCAGATGCAGGGTCATGTATGAAGATCGTACCAGTTTCCTGTGTTATTGTATGAGAATATTTTTGTACTCACTTTTCAACAAGTGTTATGAATATTATTATCACTCATATACACCAGAACTGCAACTGTTTTCTCATGCTTTTCCCGCCCATAGTTACGTAACAGATAGTTGAATATTACACGTATATTTCAAGTCATTATCAAAAGTATAACTTTCCTTTATGTTTCAGTGAACTTGGAGCAACGAGTTCTGAAAACGAATGTCCTCTTCGAAGAGGCGTAGTGAGCACAAAATGGGGTTCGATTTCGAGTACCAACCTAATAACAGGTATAGCGGCAGGGTTGCAAGATAATCAAGTAACATTCGAACGCCTCGTTGAAGGCATTGAAGAAAACGGTGAAGAATCTATCAACACTTCTATAACATACACAAATAATGTCAACACTGTGTTCTTGGCCACACTGGCAGGAGGTTTAGCTAGGAGTATCCTGAACCAAACAACCGAAACCCCGGTAATTGGAAACGAAGGGTTCTGGAATGATACTCTGTTACCCAGAGCGTACTATTTGAAGTCCAACACGTGGGATATGATAGAGGCTGATATACTGGCAGGAATCGATGGTGATTGAGTAGTTTATGTTTTTTACAGGATATATCAAAGATATGGATGAAAGATAGTTTCTTTTCAAGGTGCCCAATAAACGTGTGACCTACTAAAGTTTTCCGATGTTTTCCTTGAAAAGTTTCTTTCAAACATTTGAAGTTGTCTGGGTTTATACCTGGTGGTTCGGAACTAATGTCACAAAAAAGTTTATTCTACACCAAATATCTCTTTTCGTTTCATTACAGGATCAACTTCAGTTCGAAAAGAAGTTGAAGGTAAGACTCAATTTATACATAGTAAATAATGGAAGATTGTTGGGAATTCGTGTTTTTCAAAATGGTTGAGTTCATTTCAATACCTGTGTTTTCCTTTTTTTCTCAAGAATAAAATTCATTTTTGATGTGAATTAGTCAATCCAAGGTTTGAGTACCTACCACTGCATGAATAAAGCTCTACTGTTTTGGGTAACCAACTGAAAAACTCTATTATCAAACGTAGTAAACTGATTCTTTTTTATTTCCTTCGATCTAGTAGAATTTTGGTGTTGACTGAATCCATTTTCTGACATAAATTCCTCAACTTCCGAACCACCTGGTAACACAAACAAAACTATATGTTTGAGAAGAATCAATCAAGTAAAAATATAAAGAGTGTTTCATTTTGAAAGGACAACATCAATGTGCCACGTCCTTTGAGCACCTTGTACGATGATTATTATTTTCAACTTCCATCACCATCTACAACTTTTTTTGATACATTTTTTTCCATCTCAACGTGGTGAACATGCGTTCACCCACGCATTATTTTGACTTTTCAAACTTGTGTTATGAAACAAAAAATTTAATTTGTAATAGTGTAAATGCAATTCAAGTTCTCATCAAGAATCCTCTAAAAATTGATTATGAAAATCATTCATCCATGTTGATTCTTGACTGAAATTTGTTTTCATTCTTGAAACTCAAGAAAAAAAGAAGTTTTCACGCACAATTTTTGATGGTAGCATCAATGAAGAAAAATTTGCCAATAAGAAGGAAAATTGAAATAGACTGATGTTAAATATCTTTCTATTTTTGCTTCTATATACAGTGGAATCTATTATGCAGTGCACAATCGAAATTTGACACTCACTTAAAGTCAGTGCAGATGAAACAATTATGAAGTTCAAGAATTGAGAGACATAATTACAAAAACACAACAGGACTTCATTCAAAAACGATTGCATAAATATTGTCTGTATTTTCATATCATTTACTTCAAATTTCTTTTCGATTGCAACAAATATTTTTTTTACAATTATTCATTCAAGTTGCCCTTTCATTAATAGTGTTTTTTTCGAAACTCCTCATGAAATACTATTGTCAGCCTACTCGTGATTCACAATCTTCAACAGTGACTTTATCTCTACATCTGACTTTACTCCGCTGATAATTTTCGTAGGAATATAGATTCAAGTTGAAATTCCAGTACCTCTTGTTCAGAGGTTTTTTCTACTTTTTTTTCTCGGTCCACAGTCTCAGTCTCGTAACTATTATGCCTACTTTTCCTTTCAATCAACGTTCCTCTATGATCTCTGAATGATAATGTATATAATTTTGCATTATTGCTATATTTTCTTTCCTCCTTTCTTTTTCTATATTCGAAACAAGAACTCTTTCCGAATGCCAGAACTGCACACATGTTTCTTCAATTGAGTTGACGTCCTCAGGAAATTGAGGAAACTGTAAATACTGTTACTTAGGTATCAACTGAACTAACCTAACCTGGAATACTGAGAAACATAATTCTCTCCAATCTTTCAATTGGCCTAAAAGAGAGAAATGTTAGTGAACTTACAACATATTGAACTATTCGGAGTAGGACATTTAATGAAGCTGAGATCCTGACACTTTCATTGCTGCAGGCAAACAGATTATTGATCATTTTGTTGTTTATATTCGCTATCATTTCTGTTACTTTCATCACCATGGGATATTAAGCAAGTCAGTTAATAAAATGAAATCTATGTCATCTTCATCGAATACCACCGAAAGAACGGTAAATTACGAAATGATATTTATCAAATGTCCCTCTGTTGGTGGTCTCAACATACCTATTTTGTTGTGATTCTGCAGTAAAATGACAGGATTATTTATATCTGAAAACCATCTTCAGTAACCCCGAATGAGATTTTATTTTTAGGTTTCGGAATGATCAGTTGGATTCAAGATTACCAAATATTAATTTTCAAAATTGAATGAACAATAAAATAACAAATTCAAAATATTCGCATTCTGATTTTTGTGAATAGGAACAATACACGAAAACTAAATTTTTAAAAACAATTGTTATTTGCCTACCAGAAAGCTTTATGCTTTATTCTCAGGTGAAGGTTAATAACAATTTCATTTTTCAAATTTGTCTCAGTATTTTACCTTTAATCGACTAAGGCAGAAAAAAATTTGGGTTAGGTCTATATGCATTCCGTGCACTTGATATCCCACCAGTATATTTTTGTCACAAGAACAAGTTATATTACAAATGCATTTTTTTACCTTTATGTTGTTCAGTTTTGTATGTGTTGACTTCGATCTTGGCGTTTTTTTTCTTTCATGGAGCTCATATTTTATGCGAATGTGGGGCGTTGCATCATCATTTGGTTTTTAATCATATCTTTAATTTCTGAATATTATTGGAGTTCTTTCCGAACACAAAAACGTTATTTTAACACTTTGACACGTGTTTCGATCACCAAGTGATCATCTGCAAGAGGAAGATCAAACTAGATTTTCCTTGTTTGAAGGTGATTGACAATGTTTCGTGATCACCAGTCATCACCAGAAGACGATTGTAGATACCAAATTTACTTGTTTCAGGGATTTCAAATCATTTTATATAATAGACAATGGAAGTCCGAACTAGTGAAATAGATTTTCCTTGGTGATCAAAACACGTGTCGAAGTGATTAAATAACGGTTTGATGTTGGGAAAAAACTCCAGTTATATTCATTGCTACACCAAATGTGCCAAACAGTGCAACTCAATTTTCTATTGCATTTATCGTTCAATCTGTGAACGAATCTGGATAAGTGTTCTCTTCCAGAACAGATTTTATGAATGATACTTCTTTAATATAATTTTCAGTTGAATTGCAAATTCCGATAAACATTAGTATCAAATTGATCTGGAAAACTTTCCAACATTACATCGAGGAGAGGAAATTGACCTTTTCTACACGTGAAGGGTAGAACTTTTCTTTTTGAAAATTCTTCTCATCCTGTGGACGTTGAAAATGCTCCAACAAGATAAAAAGGTGTCAGTACTGATTCCTATGATTTTTGAGTAAATGTATGGAAAAAAATGTTAAAAAATTATAATTCTGAATACACTGGCGAGTTACTTGATTAAAATCAATAACACTATCTTTAATGATAATGATCCAACTGATGAAGTTACCATGTAGTGAAAAGTTGCTTGATTGAAACTTATAATATGAAAACTGTATAATCATTATCATGGATAATATGTAATTCTGTTCATTATACTATAATACACCATATTATTTATCACTCCGTTGATTAATAGTTTCAATTCAGGTGCTATTCTGGGGAACCACGTCAGAGAATGGTTGAACGTACTCGAGAGTACAAGATTATCCCAAATACTTGATATGTATTATTCCAATCGAGGAATTCCATTCGAATTTGGATATAAACCCAACAATCGCAGCATGTCGTTCAAATCAATATTGAGTGGATTGAACTTGGAAGAACAGGTGACCAAACTTTATTCTAATTCGAACCGAATAAATGTTTTCATATTCATTTCAAAATCGGCAAAATCAGGATAATCTAGAAAAAACCTGAAAAATGTATACAGCTCATTCCATTTGAAGTAGGGGAGCCCACGATGCAAAATGGGGATTTACTCGAGCGTCATAGAGACATATTAGGAAAAAGAAGCCACCCTGAAAACTTTTGGTATAATGATTTGCAGGAAAAATAAAAAAACACATCAACTATAGTATACAGGGGGACACATTTTGACATATTCACATTTGATGTTACTTTCCCTATCACACCCCCAAGGCATGTCACCATTTTTTCTAAATGGATCACCCTATATTGTTTCGCATTATCAGAAGCTACATGATGAGCAGATTTCAAGAAAGTATGAAACATATGGTTTGAAGCTTATGCTTCGGGAGCTACAAATTATTTGAGTTGAAAACAAGCCATCCTGAATAACTTTTGAAACAATGATTTTCAGGAAAAATAAAAAAATAACTCAACAATAGTATACAGGGGACACATTTTGACATATTCACGTTTGATCTAACTTTCCTATCGCACCCACAGAGCATGTCACCATTTTTTTAAATGGATCAATTGTTTTACATTATCAGATATGATAAACAGATTTCAACAGAGTAGAATACATTATGGTCTGACGCTCATAGTTTGGAAGCTAAAAATTATTTGAGTTGAAAACGAGCCACCCTTAATGAACTGTACAATGTATTACCTAGGTTTCATAGGTGTTTTTCTGAAGTATACTTCAAAAAAGTCTTATTTTGCCTAGTTAGGATTGAATTCGATATTCTCTTCATTTTGTATTTGTCTCATTCTACAATAACGATTACCTACCAGGTGGAGTTACAATTGGTGTTTTTGTAAATACTTGAGAAGCAATAGTTTAAACGCTTCGAGAACGAATTGAAATAGTGAGTTTGTACTACTAGAATGGAAATAGTGCTAAAGCTGCTGCCCGTATGTTCATTGATAATCATCCAGAAAGAAATGTATGACACAAATACGTTTCTGCAATTTCAGGGCATGTTGGACTGATGAAAAATTCACAATCTCTTACTAAGTTATCTCAAGAATCAGGAATCAGTCGTACAAATGTACAGTACAAATTTCATCCATATATAGACTAGTTCATGAATTGAACGAAGATGATTTCGAGTCTTGTGAAAGTCTCACTGAACGGATCAACTTGCTTCAGAATTTTTTGTATGAAATTTGTTTTTCGGATGAATGTACGTTTAGTTTGAATGGATACGAATCCTCATTCGTACCGTCAAGTACATACCCAACGACCTCGAAAACGGAATCTTTCGGCAGAAAGTTTAGGTGACCACATCATAGGACCTTTTTTTATCGATGATGATTTTACTAGTGATGGATATTTGGACATGTTGGAGAATAGAATAATACCGTGCATCAATGGGGCAATTGAAGAGGATATAAATTTATTCGAAAACGAAATAGTTTTTCAACAGGAAGGTGAACCTCCTCATTATGCAGCTCCAGTGCGATAATTTTTGGATGATCATTATCATGGTCGCTGGATTGGCAGAGTAGGTCCTACAGAATGGTCACCAAGGTCTCTAGATATCACTTCTGTAGATTTCTTTCTGTGGAGTCGTCTGAAGTCTGAAGTGTATGAGATAGAATCAACAGTTTCACAAGATTTGAGAGAGAATATCATGAGTCATTGCAGAGAAATAACTCCTGAGATTCTCAACCATGTGAGGGTGGCAATGAAAGCTCGTTTGTAACATTGTATAGAAGTTGGTGGAAACGTTTTTGAACATTTACTATAGAATTTTTTTTTCTCATTGTCCAGTCATCAGATTTTGATTCAGGAATTGATAATGAATTCTCAATTGCTGCCACTTTTTTACCTCTGAAATTCGTTTCGCCGATTCAAGAGAATTAGAGAATTCGTACCCATCCATCCATTGCGGAAAGAGATGAGTTAATCTTTCAAGTCCTTTGCAGATAATCGGCTCAACCAAATTACTGAAAGCCATTGGACGTTACGAAGTTAGCATCACAGACGAGGGAATTATAGAATATGCCAAAAAGGCCTCTGGGCACTTTAAATCTGTAGCAGGTAAGAACTTCCATTATTCATTTTTGACAAGTCAGTATTAGGATCTATTTACTCGGGCTATATTTAACCCAAAAATATCCATTAGCAATAATGATCGATTCTCCACAAGGCTATCAGTGGCGCCTGGCATATTCTCACGAAGGGGATCGATCTCAAATGTTTCTAATCATAGTATAAAATATATAATATATCAAAAGTGTATCGTCTACTCAAAGTTTCAACAAACTGGAATTCTTAAGGAGTTAGACAACTAAGATCAAAGTATATTATTCAAAAAGCGAGAATCATTTCTCGCGAGTGGAATACTATTTTTTTATGACTAATATGAGGAATATTTAAAAAAAAATTCATTTGTGGAAGATATCTCGAATGAGAGCACCTAATATCATTAATTTCGTGACAAAAGGCAAACTGAAATAATTCAAATATATTTTCTATTTTTCTTATTCTATTCAACTTCAATTCTTCACTGAAGTTATTCCTGCCTATGCTGTTGTGAAGTTTTCTTCATTATACGTGGAATTGGCCCAATTTTGGATAAGCGGTTGGTTACCTCGTTGACAGGCAGATGGAGTGATGACAAACACGTTGTTCGTCGTTCGCTTCAGCCTAGTTCGAGAAATGAGACTCTGGAGGAATTCGATTTTCAATTATCGGAAATCATCGAGTTTATGTTGCACTGACGAGTGGCCAAACAGCCCGAAACTGGTCTGCAAGTGTGTTCCAATAATTGAAAATCGATTGCGGCAGTTGTATCGCCAACAACGATACAACTTCATTGAAGAATCCTGCACTAACACCAATCGGATATAATCCAACGCCCTTCGTGGTATTTGCCAGAGAAGTAGTTGTCTTCTGATAGGTGTCAGTCTATTAACAAAAAATTACATGTAATGTTTCTTATTCTACAAGAACTGTTGAAAATGACTACCCCCCGATCGGATGCATAATAGAATCTTCTCCTCAACGACTCCCGAACTCTTTCAGAAACACCAGGATCGTTTCTGATTACGTTACACCCAGCAATTATCCGATTTCTCAAATCTTCCACATCTTCCACTAGAGTTGTTGATAGGTACCATCAGAATTGTTAGATTTTTTATTACTTGGTAGGTTCGGTGTAGTACGCTATACTTTCATTTCGGCTACGTGAATAATTTTAAAATTACCAAAATTGTTACTGTCGAAATTTTCTTTCGCTCCGTATCTTCGAAACAAAGCTCCGTATCAAAAGTCCTTTAATACTTTAATGAAATGAATAAAAACACCTTCGTTTAATTACCAGTAGTTGATTTTATTTATACGACCGCTCTCGGGCTTGACCCCATTATCAAGTATAAAACTGAGATGTGAAGTTTGATAACTTTGTTTTATCAGGAATATGGACAGGTATTTAATAGACAGGTAGTTGGACGAACCAGGATGCCAACTTTAAAATTCATCAGTGAAATTCGAGGGGTTGTTAAACTTATAAATTCAAGAGAGGCTACCTACATAAATGGAGTTGCTCATTTAGGTTTATATATTTCTGATTTTTAATTAATTTGTTAATTTCCATGGCTTCCAGCAAATTGATTTTATTCCTTTTATGATATATGTATAGGTTTTTGAAGTTATCTTTATTTATCTTGTGTTTTTATTCTTGAAGATGTCCGTACATTGCGGGAATTTTTCAATTTCCATTTTACTTGTTTTTCCATTGATTTCAACTCTGTTGATACCTTTTTTCAGACAATACAATTTCAAACAATCATTAACTTCTTCAGCACTTCATTAATCATTTTTGGAAAAATATTTTTCATCACATTTTCCAACGTCGATATGAGACAATTTAAATATTCCACTATGAAGAACATTAGACAGAGCTATTTCCAATTTGGGGTCAAAATCTATAATGAAGATATGAAATTGTGTAACTGTGAAATATGAAATGCCCACAGTTAATTAGTTGTGAAAACAACTATTTGTGTAGTATAAAAAAATTGAAACCGTAGAAATTCTACAGTAACAATATAATCAACTGTCTACGTCATCAATTAGTCTCAAAATCTAAGTAAATTCACAATTATATAGCTATCTCTCTGAGATGTACTATAATCCAGGAAGCTATTGCTGTTTGAATGCATACGTCAACTGTTTCGTCTTTTTGTAGTGGAAGAAAAGGGAGCCTATATAAAAATATGTTTATTCGCGTATAGTTGTCCCACATGCACCTATCTGTAGACCATCTTCTGAAGATATTCCAGTTGATTGGCCGATATTGAGGTTGTCGAATGTTCATGTTGCTATATTCCTTTTTCAATGCCCTTAGGAATCTTCACATATAATGGCATTTGTGAGATTGCTATACCTGACGATACATCAAATTCAACCATGCAAGGAATTTTCGCTTCTGGTTTTGGCGAATCATTATTTGAACGAAAGCATTTGCAGACCAGTACAGAGTGAGCTTATTTTCTTCCCTGAGCCATATTCTGCTTCTGCTGCTGAAAAAGTTGTGCAAGGCAGATTCATTAAGGACCATGTTGTTAGAGAAGCGATAACTCGTAAGTCGTTTCCTGGTTGTTCCACCTAGCTTCCTAGGTTTTCGAACAGGAACAGGAATTAGAGAACTAAGAAGACACTATCCTGGCAGACCATGATGAACCCCTCAGTTTTCGAGTTCAGTCCACTAGACCTGAGGAAAGCGAAAGTCAGGCGCTTTGATGAAACAAGGTCTTCAATGTTATTGGAGAAGACCCCATTCATTTGCTTATTCTTGTTTGCCGCAAGAGTGAAGAGATATCTGCGGCTTTTATATGGGCCTTTAGCTGAACGGGTTCCAACTCGGTGACAGAGTTGTGATCACCTATTTCAGTACGAAAACTAAACCAAGTCCATCAACTGCTCGGGCAGCTGCCCTAAAGAGAAATGCTTCAATTCCTGCCCTCTCATGGTCGCGGACCATGCAGGGAAGGTAATCCAGACTACCTTAACGACATTATGTCGTATAGACTCTTCAAACTCAAAAATCCACAGTCTCCCTTTTGTCGGGGAAAGTACAACCGTGAAACGGACGATTTGGGATGCAAACTCCTATGGAGGTACATTATTTTTCGGGTCTTTACGTCGAGTTGATATAGTTCCTCCAGAGTCCACTTCACTACTCCAAACGAGTAGACTAAGATTGGAACGGCAAGCATATTCGTTGCAGCAAATTTATTCTACCATAACAGTTCTGATGACCACATCTACTGGAGTTTGTGCCGCTTGCCACGGAGACAGTTCTTCACTGATGTTACCTCTCTTGAGTGGCGTTGTTCCACCTCGAGGTAAGTATACGTCTCTCCGGCATCCAGAAGGTGTAGGATGCTTCTATCTACGAGCTGCATGCATATCCTCTCCGTAGTCCACGCATCGTTCTCCTTTAAGATGGACCATTGCACATTTGTCTATCCCGAATTTCATATCGACAGCATACGTGTACTCTTCCACCACCCTCAAGGACTGATGGAGATCCTTCTCTCCAGAGTCATAAAGTTTAAAATCATCCATAAAAAACAAATGAGTAACCTTTTGTGCCACCGGTTTTCGGGGGTACCACACTAATACTCTCGAGTATTATTATTATTATCTAATACGTGAATCGCCACATATGACCACTAAGTTCCGTTTTAGGAGGCTAAAGCAGGTTACAATATAGTATGTATTATTAAGACTCTCCACAACAGTTTTTCTTCAGGGTCATTGTGATCATTACTATCTACACAGGACTACCCAGCAAGAATACACTAAGAAGTTTTAGACGGTGCGGTGTATACATGGTGTTTATTAAACATGCCGCAAAAATTCAAGAGGCTATTCCTTGGGCTATTCTGAGGATATTTTTTCCTTTAATTCTTGAAGATGTCCGTACATTGTAGATTTTTGTCCAAACAGACGTGTTCACGCAGCCTCATGTCAAACTTTCTACCGGTTTGACCTGTATTATACTACAGAGCATTCGCCATAGTCTATTCTATATATACCTGATTTTTTCATTCTATCCCGTTTGGGTTTTGCATTAAACAGGGTTCTACCCAAATTATTATTACTCATGAAAGCTGTTGAAATTTTTGAATATTTTCTGAAAGTTTACTTGAGTAATTGATGCTACTGTACTCGATTGTGTTCTCGGCAGTTTGGGTATAATTTACTCATAAGTGTTTTGTGAGATTCACCTGATATTATCTTTACCATTAGAGAAATTGGTACCTAATTGTTTACTGCAATTTGCTTAATTATTTTTAGTTCATCTTGGAAATTCTTTTCAGGTAAAGGGATTGCGAAAGCTATATGTACCATTGACCTAAACGCGGATAACTTATGTGAGAGTGGACTGAAAGAATCAAAGGGAATTGTGCTGTCTGTGAACGTGTTTTTCCGGTAGATATTCAATTGAAAACCATTATTGATTCTTGAATTATTGTTTTGTTCGATTTTTACTGTGAACTTGATTTTGTTATGCAGACTATTGAGAAAGTGTAAAAGTTGATTAATTTGTTTGAAACATCAAAACCAACTAGTACGTCATCAACATATCTGAACCAAAATACCTGTCTATTAAATTCCTGTCCTTTTTCCTGATAAAACAAAGTTTTCAAACTTCACATATCAGTTTCAAACTTGATAATGGGGTCAAACCCGAAACCGTTCGTATGAATAAAATCAACTAGTGGTAATTAGACAGAGGTGTTTTTATTTATTTCATTAAAGTGATCATGAATAACCACAAAATAAACAAGTCATCAATCACACATATCCTTAGAATAGTCTAAGGAATAGTCCCTTAATTTTTTTCCGCATCTGCAATAAACACCCTGTAGGTATATCATTTTCATACGTAGGATACCTACGCCAAAAGTTCTGGAAGGGTAATGATATTTTTGAATTTACTTTCTTATTACATCTTGAGAAATAATAAAATACTCATAATGGCCTGCAAGATTGAAAGTACTAGAAATTTGGCCTAATTTGCTCATAACTGTACCAGATGTAAATACCAAATTTGAAATAAATCACTTCGCAGACAGGACTGTCCAGGACTTTTGGTATACACTGTGTATGATATTATGAAATTGATATGTTTCATTCAGTTACCTAAACAATTTGAAAACTATTGATTTGACCTTGACATAAGTTTTATATCTGTAGACACATATTTCAGTTAAGGACAGCTTTTATTGGTTTTCAAAAACAATATAATCATTTTTACTTATTTCGAACGGTCCAGTTAATGGGCTGCAATGAAACCTGATAAGACCGAATTTTACTCTCACACACTTCATGTTGTGCCACCATAAATATTTGACCTGGCAAAAGCCATTTTTAACTCATAACTAACAAATGAGGAAATATTTATTTCTGTACACTTCATTCAGAATGAATCTTCAGAGAGATTTGCTGTATACATGACAATTGGGATTCTCAGCAGAATTTTGAAAATATCCTGAACTGCACAAAATTGAAATTTCCGAAAAATATGAAATCAGTTCTAGATAAAAAACATGATTCTATAAAAACTGACTTCAGTAGTGATAAATTAGTTAATCAAAGATTTCTCAGTAGTACACTATGTATATTCTAACTAGTGAACAATTTGAAACATAGATTCACAAAAATGATTTCAACCGAAAGAAAGAGAACAAACATTACTGAAATTTGGCTACCTGTATTTTCTGTTCTCGTATCAAGTAATTTAATTCACCTATAAAGTAGCAACACCCATCACCAATAGAATGAATTGCCTCATCGTATTTGATAATGTTTACCGTATTCTTAAACTACCGGTGTGAAAAAATCTACAGATGACGACCAACAATCCCGAAAAAAGCTTTGATACTCCAAAGACATTCTGCTCTACAACAAACTTTGAATAATCGATCCCTGCAAACAGAATACAGAAATATTGAACTTCCTCAGAAAATAACATTTCTTGAACGACTTTGTGCTTTCGTTTTTGAAATAGTTATACATTATCTTCAGTATTGAAACTTAAAGTTTTGAACGTGATTTTTTTCATTATAGTAACAAATTTGTATTTATTGCCTTGAATTGCCCAAAATTTATGTGTTGCCATTTTGTTGTATTTTATCACATGTAATAATATTTATCTGCTTTCATTTTAAATTAATGAAAAGCACTATGATTAGTTAATAACCAACTGAAGTAGAGAAAAATGTTGAGAACCTCGAATCTTTGTTATACTTCAGTAATTCCATCAAATTCATTCTACTGCAGAGGTTCCAGTTCTGTTGAATATTAATTTTTTTGTTAGGCGAATATCGAAATACATTGGTAACATTTTTATCTCATATCTGATTGAATAATAATATATGTATTAATTTTGCAGAAACAATAGCCAGTAAATATGACAAAATAGAATATCTGACAAGCAAACAAATGGTGGCACCCATCGAATTAATTCTTATTCTAGACGGCACCTTCGACTATTACAAAACACTGCAAATGATTAGGTGAGTATATATTTTCTATTTCGATGTGAATTTAAATTCGGCTCGAAAGAACATTCAGGTTTCCCGGGAAACATGTCCGAACTACAAATATTCATTAAGTGAAAACATAGTCACTTGAACGTATTATTCAATTTCATTGGCAATTATTTCAAAACGTGCATCATAATGAATCTTCACATAAATGAACGAATTACAGAAAGATCGCAAATAAACTGTTTTCTATAACAATGATGTCAATCATTCCATTCAGTTGATAATTGTAAAAAAGGGCGATCTGAAAAGCTTTGTAGTATGTATTTTTACATAACCTCAATATTTTTGTTACCCAAAAATAATCCTGAAATAGCAGTTCCCTTCGTTAGTAGTTATATCAGGAATGATGAAAGAAATTTGGTTAGTGACTACAATTTAATTTCTGAATTCTTCATCCCAGAAACCCACCCAAGAATAGCATTTATCCCAACCAGAAGTTTCCCATTTACAAACGGTTCTTTTATTATTGAGTCATGACAAACGACATTTCGTCCAGAAATCGAAATCAATACACCAGGTAGGTTGTCTTTTTAATTAACACCCTTTTATTAGCTTCACCTCTATCTATGTATGTTTATTTGTAAATCTCCTTGCTTGATCTTTGATCTATTCGCGGGCAGATAGCGCTGTACGTAACATCCTTGATATAATTCGAACTCACTTTACATGTATTTCTTCATTTGAAAAAAGTATTTTTTTTCCTCAACACGCGCGCCCGCTGCCTTATTTGTAACCCTATTTTGCGCGCCTACTGCCTTGGGCTTGGTAGCTGATTTTCAGGCTCCCTCTCCGGAATCGGAAAATATCAGTAGTCATTTTTCTAAACAATATACGGCTGATTGATTCCAAAGTTTAGGTGAAATAAATATAGTTTAAAAAGACTAAAAAACACGCTTTATTTGCCAGAAATTCTATTTCTGTAATTACGATAGTCAAAATAACGCATTAAGGCATAGTATCTGCCACCAGTTTCTCGGAAAAACAAATTCGGAATGATTCATTTTCACTGGCATCAAATTTTACAAGAAAAACACTTCTTCTTTTCTATGATGTCTCAGACCGTATTTATTCGCTGCCTTCCTGGTAAACTAAAATCGATATGATCATAGGCGTGCGTGTTTTCATTTGTGACCATTCTGAAAACATATGAATGATAGTTGAGGAACAGAAAATTGACTCAACCAGAGATTCGAGGAGTATTTGAAAAGTAACAGATTGAATAAACGGGATTCCAACTACGCCAATCGCCAACTACACATCCAACCAAAAAGTCTGATAATTCATTCATCTCTAATGGGAATGCGCAAATCTATTATTGGCAATTATATATTACTTTTCACATATAGTCAGTGGGCATACTTGAAGACTGGCTATAAATCAAATCATCTAAGAGAACAATTCGTTCAGGCCAGTCTCAACTCCCTACACTGTAGGTTAGTGGACTGACACCTATCAGAAAACAACTACTCTGGTATTAGCCAGGGGGGTAGTTGTTTTCTGACAGGTGTCAGTCCATTTCAGGCACAGCTAAATTTGCCAAGCTGTATGTAGTTGGGTCAAATTCTTCACTTCCTTTCACTTTTCGATCAATCTACCGTTGTGATAAAGGTAAATGATTCTAAAAAATTTCTTAACTTGCTGAACGATGAAATCAATAAAAACATGATTTTTCTACAATTTGTGCCATTGTCCACAAACCGTATTATAATGACATACATGATTTCTCAACACGAATAAGTATAAATAGGTATTATTCATGAGTATGCTTCACATATCAATGGATATTCCCCTTGCAGAAAGAAATATTTGAAGATTATCAATTGTTGAGAAACAGATTGCTGTTTACTACAGTTGCGATGTAGATATTATTAATTCAAATCTTTCTAAAAATCTATCGAAACGGGCTCTGAAGTCCATAAAACTTCAGTAAACGAAGCTAAGCATCGCGTACGTGTAGCTGTAGCTTACAGAAAAAAATTATTGAAAATAATAATAAAGAAAAATGTTCAGGGTCGGAATATAGGAGTTGATTTATAGTTTTGTCCTAAATTTCATTCGGGTCAAACTGGAATAACTTCATTTAACGCATATTCAATCATGGTTATAATTTAGAAAGATTCAAAATCAGTAGAATTACGAATTCGGAGCAACTGCCAATTAATTAGAATTTAATAATTCTCCTATGTTGAATTTTTTTTTCAATACTGGTCAAAAAAATAAATGTGAAGTACCACAGCAAAAAATAATGATGTGTCACTTTGCAAACCGTCCCACTGAGGAAACTAAGGGTAATATATACCCTCAACAACTTGAATTATTTCCTGAAAGGAAAATATCGAAGGTGGCAATTTTTCTAAGTGACACCCTGTATTCTGTCGATCTTCTGTTCCACCTTGCTTGTAGTCTTACAATTAATGTTTGTGAGGAGACTATGTAATCCTTCACTACTTTATTCAGTTGTTCAAGTGTCGGAAATAGTAATTTACAGGATTTGTTGTTCAGAGATAAATGATCAACGCAGGATAGTTGAGTGGAGTTATTCATTCACTACCAAATAATGGTATACAAAGGCGTAGATTATAGGAGGATTATAGAATAAATATACCAAATCAATAGTTACCGCAAATGAAATTCGAAAGAGTTGTTTATGTTCCAAAAGTGAATTCAGGAACTATGTATTGATAGATTCTGATTCATAACGGATTCTTTTTTATTTTTTAAGATTTATAAAACCTTTGAGTTTATATATCAATATGAAATGATCGATCAGAAAGTGTATCATGAATAAGAAGTGTTAATATATAATACATTTCGTTTATGTGTGTTAAAGAAAATATCAGTCTGATCTGCCCATCGAAATCAACTTCGTATCATAAACGCAATATGGATATTGTCGATGGTCCCAAACCTGAAAAGCTACCTATGCTGGATTAGAATGTTCTGGCTTGAGTTGATCCTTTTACATTGGTGAAGGTGAACAGGGATATAGTTCATTCGTTCCGCGATTATACCTACCCCTACAACAGAAAGGCTGTAAAATTTTGAGTTCTTAGTATCTACAATAACAGAATGATACGGTATGGAGCTTGTAAAGTCATCAGGAATTCGTAGTCCTTTCTCTGCACACTTTTTAGTAATGAGAGAGTACGAATTGAAGAATTCCTCTTCAACTCCGCCACAGAGTTGGAATCTGTTCAGCAAAAGATTCACTTCAAAGTCACAAAAACCACTCTAGTCCTGCGGCTACACAAAGACAAGCGGGGGGATTCTTCAACAACAATGAAGATATAGACTTATCAAAGCACCTCTCCTTTGCTTTTCTTACATTGAATAGGCTGGAGTTGGAAACTGAGCAGTTCATCATAATCTGCCGGAATGGTTTCTTGAACATCTTGGTCTACCTTGGTCATGTGATGGGCAGAAAAGTTCCTGACACCAAGTTGAGGACCTGCCTTGGGGCGCATGAAATCTTCATACAATTGCTGCCAATATGTCCTTCATATGGGGTTTTAGTCTAGATCTTTCGAAAAAAACTGGTCCTACCTGTATTAGTACCACCTTCAGCACAGGTACTGGCGAAATACTGGAGTTACCTTATGCTCCTTTTTTTTTCGGTGTGCCCCTCGCGGGCTGAGACGAGCAAAACCTGTTGAATTGCTCCTCGACCAAAAGGGTGAGGCAATATTCATCTTTTCCCAGCTCCGTGCAGAACCAGAAATATTGGCTAGATGAATGTAGAAGGCTGTCAGTCTTGGCTTATTGCGTCTACTGAGGGCACATGGTTTCCGGACTTACGATCATTTACTTGACGGCGTGGAGTGTATTCATTGATTAGTGATGTTGGCGTTCTCTCTGTAGAATCGAAGTTTCGGGGAGAGGGTCCGATGGACACATTTTTGAAGTGATGACGTCTAATGGGAGGGTAAACCGCTTCGTCATCTGACGCGTTACATCGTCGGTCTGTCTGGCTTCCCTTTCTCTCATGCATACGTCAGCAGAAGGCAGGCTTCTTGTCTCTTGTCGGACAGACGATCAGTGTTTAGCGTGCGTTAAACATATACTGTTGACAGTATTTTAAAAATCTAACGTTATCATTTTTTATTATGTGAAACGTGGCTCAAAAATTATGAGACTTATTTTGTGTATGTACATTATGAGTATCATTATTCAATCCTACAAAAGTAATAATTGGCTTATGATAGCCATAATATATGTAAATATGGTAGCTATAATAAATGATTATATCAATAAATAACGTCTTCTTAGATTATCTTAATAATATACATAAAATTCAAGTAATAACCCAAGCTTCTCTTAAGTTGTACAATGTCAATATTGAATAGTTTAACTTAGATTAGTTTAAGTTATCACTCTTGTCGGCTGTCTAGCGTCTAGAGACGCACACGTTTTTTTAAGTGCTACCACAAGAGATTAACTTCAAGGAAATATAATAGTCTAAGATCCCGATATAAAACGACCTTCACCGAGCTGGTTAATGGATAAAAAGTATTTCAAGTCAAATTAAATATATCGTTAAGTACATTGGAAATGAGTTGCCTGAACAATTTCAGTCCAGAATATGATTTATAATTGAAAAATTTTTTTTTCAAACATTTCACTGGTGTAGTTAATAGATAAATTATATACCGTTCGTCAGAATAAAGTCTACAGAGTATGCAAACGTTGGGTTGTCTAATTTTTTCCTGTCCCAACTTTTGGGTTGCCAGGTATAAACAGGTAAATCGATAGTAGTAACTTGCACCAGTCTGGTTAATACATCAAAATTACATTAAAATAAAGATTATTTTCTGAACACGGTGGTATAGGGTTGTCTGCGAAAAATCAGTCCAGAATCCCGGTTGTCGAATTTGAAACAAGCCAGCCTATGCGATGGAATTAGGATACAGCATAGCCGCTGTGTATAGTTTCTCCATTGTGGGAAAGAGAATGCGCATGCTAGTTGGCTGTGGAAATGAAAAGGATAGCGATAGGCTCATAAATACTGTGCATCATTTTGGAGTAGATGAAATTGTTCAGGCAACCCATTTCCAATATACTTAACGATATATTTAATTTGACTTGAAATACTTTTTATCCATTAACCAGCTCGGTGAAGGTCGTTTTATATCGGGATCTTATACTATAAGAGAGATGTGACGTTTCCATATTGAAGAGTGTCATTTCATAAACAAGAAATGATATGAAATGAATAGATTCATCCATCAGCTTTGGAACACTCTGTATAATCGCTCTGTATCGATCGAGCTGTATTGACAATCAAATTCATTCCCACCGTCTCGTCTCTCAGTTATCTCTAGTATTCATGCCTTTTTAAATTCATCGTGCATATTGTGCTGCAAACATCCAGCATGTTCCATGTTATTCTGGCAACCTTTGTAGTCAATTTTATCTGAAGTAAAGTCTCAATACCTCTACAACGAATTCCTTCGGGGAATCTTGTACGTTTATTTTGTTATTGATTTATTACGTTTGTCAGGCAAGACTCTGGATACGAAACTGAAACAACTCTCAATAGATATTTCGAGTACGTGTGAGTTCTTTGTACTACTTTAGAGTTACATTTCAGGATGACTAGTTTGTATAAATTCAAAAGTTTCTATTTTAGTTTGAAATAAATTGCTTTCGATGATTCCAGTTAATATTTGGCATTTCATGATGTATTATTCTACTCATTACAAATTGTCCAAATCATTGCTTGAGATGATTTGTCCAAATACTCAAAAAACCGTAAATATCATAATGAATTCTATAATTATTATGTTGAATTTCGAACATTTTAGTCCTAAGGCAGTTTCTTTGGCATTCCGACTTCTGCGACACTTGTTACTTTCTTTAAAGTCTCCGATAAACACCACAGCTCCAAAAGTTTATTGCGTTTTTCCTTAATTTTCTCATGACATCCATATTACTGGAGTTTTTTCTCAACACCAAATCATTATTTTTAACACCTCGACACGTGTTTCGATCACCAAGTGATCATCTTCAAAAGGAAGGTTAAACTGGAAACTTCCCCAAGCTATTTATACTATACAGGTATACCATACAGGTAAACCATACAGGTAAATCATACATGAATACCACACATACAGGTATGCCACACCTAAATTAATTTTTCAATTTGTCTTATCTATTATTTTACAATATGTAGTGAGTTAGAAAATGAGGGACAACTACCATTTCTTGACGTGTTGGTAATGAGATGTGAGGGTTAGAATACGACATATTTAAAAAAGAAACAAGCACGTACAGGTATATTCCTGACAGTTCACATCACTGTGGACAGCACAAACGTGCTGTCTACGTCTTTTGACTTTTCCTCTAACACATGATAGGTTCACAAAAGAAAAACGTACAATACAGGAAATAGCAGCCACTAACGGTTTCTCTAGGTGTATTGTAGATGACATAATAAGGAAGAAAAAGTTTAGGTTAAGAATGAACGAAATCTCGACTTTCAGAAATGACAAAAACCAAGATAAATACATCTCAGTTTCATACCACCAATATACGAAGAATTTTGGAAAGATTTTCAAGGAACTAGATATGAAGGTGGTTTTTAAAACAAGTCATACACTACAGAGCCTTTTGGGAAGTCCAAAAGGCAAAGTCGAGAATTCGGAAA
>NW_019289560.1:139615-238737 GCF_000500325.1 Leptinotarsa decemlineata
AAGGGAAAATTGGACAATATCCCAAAAAATTATAGTTTAGTTTTTAGATCAATTCCTTCCAAAACTGTTTTTTTTTTCTATAATATGTTTTTCCCAAAGAACCACTCCATTACCCTTCTTGAAATATCAGGACAAATGATACGTAGAATACGTATTTCAATGTTTATGTACCATCAATGGGTAATGATGATAAAATACTTCCAGTGTAGAATTGTATGCTGTTTACTAAAAGAACGAGAGGAAGGGAGAATAGCAGACTAGTCAAAGTTCATCGATAACTCATCCATCCTTTCCCATTACCAAATCTTCATAAGCGCCTAACCTACGGATCAAAACAGCCCCTTAGTTATAACCAATATTTTTTGCAGCACCCTCTCGGAGGCCATCCAGGTATCCCATTACGGCAGCAAGTTGGGAATTATAAATGGACAATCCGGAAATTGGATAGTGAACGTTACCGGGGAGTTGTTCCAGATTTTCACTGACTTGAACGACCCTCAAGATAAATGTGAGTAGGTGATTATTCAGGTGATCTCGAATTCTAGTCACTAACCTATTGATGAGTTTCGATTTGAAAGTGTTAGTGAAAGGTAAAAAATTAAGGAGGTGAAAGGTGATAAATTTAGAAGAGGAAATCAATGATGGTGTAGCTCACTAAACCGACTGAAAACGAGATGTCCATGAGCAGTTCATTGGTTATCAAAGAACTTATATTCAGATAGATAATTGTATGAAGATGTTAAGAAGAAAATTTTCATGCCGGTGTTTGATATAATTTAAATGTGCTCCGGCTAACCTCAATGTATTCTCAACAAATGTTTGTATTGAACTCAAGCCATGTTTAGATGGTGAATACTCTAATACACTAAAACCAACACTTGATGCCAGAGGAAGCAGATAGAGCTTAGGGAAGTTTCCAGTTTAATCTTCCTCTTGAAGATGATCACTTGGTGATCGAAACACGTGTCAAGGTGTTAAAAATAACGATTTGGTGTTGTGCAAAAAAAACTCCAGTAATAACCATTACTACACCAAAGGTTCCAAACAGTGCATCATAAGTCATGACATCTATTTTAACAATCCGTACTAGTTTGTACCGGTTCTTTCTTGATAATTTGGCATACACTTTCAAATATAATTTGGATTCTCTAACCAATCCAGTGTCTACGTAATCCAGTGCCTCATATCAGAATGAAACGTGATGAGCTATGTGTGTTCCTTTGTTGTACTGTATGTAGCTGAGACTTCTGTTATATAGCCCTATTTAGTTCAGAACGTAAAAAACTATATATAGTGTGTAGCTCTGTATCCATTATTGGCCGATCCCTTCTCTATTGAAACGGCTCGTCAATTATTTCTCAGAATGTCCCTTCATGTAGGCTTTCACACTTGTCAATGTCACACCTGCGTCAATGTTTTGGTTGTTTCCACGGCAAAACCAGGAAACCAAACCAAAACTCTCTTGATGCCGTTTATTATTCCATTTTGATATCACCACAGGTGATTCGAAGCCCACATATGGAGTTGATGATCCGTGTCTAGCCCTCTCACCAGCTTTTTCGTTGTTTGTGTTTCCTGAAAGCCTTGCTACTCATTATGGAGACAGTCTGGTCCTTTTTACTGGGTATTTGAATTTTGTATCTCCTTCAGAAGATCGTTGATGTTCCATAGGATGCTACATTTGGTTCCATACGTATCCATAACCGTGAAATCTTCTGAAAGAGTGCTATTTATGATCACATGTAAAGAACGATCCTGGAGAATACCGGTACATAAACGATATGGCAGAACCTTTGCCATATCGTTTGTGTACCGTCGATTTTTCGATTGTATTATTCCAAACATGGGTGACATATGATGCACTGTTTGGAACCTTTGGTGTAGTAATAAATATTACTGGAGTTATACTACTGGGTGACATATGAAAAAGGTATCGTGTAATGCTATCACAAAGTATTCAAAATTTCAGTAATATATTGATCCACAGCTCCACCCATAATATCGCTGTATGGCATTAATGAAACTGATTAAATTGAAAAATTTACTGTGAATACTATCGAATATAATTTTATAAATTATCTTACAAACCATTGTTTTTTTTATTTTTCTTAGACTCGAATGCATCTCTAGAAATATTTGATCATCATGTTTTCTACTACCCTCACTAGCTGAATGTTTTTCCTTTTCCAAGACTACAGCTCATTTTCAGCCTACCTTTCCACATATGTATATGTACTAAAATTTCAAAAGAGTAGGAACTAAATTCTCAGAAATATTATGTCATTAAAACGAAAACATTGTTGCCAGGTTGTGATTCTATTTATTTTTTCTATATATTTTTTCTCATCTATTTAGTATAATTTCCGAACGCCATTGCAAGAGACAGATTGAGGCAAAAACATCAGTCATTTCTGAGAATTTGGTGCGTACTATTTTGCAATTATACTATAGTATGTATTATGTAGTTATAGAGTTACTTTATAGAACTTTTTTTTCTGAAATCTAAGTTATGACAGATTCTAAAATATTTTAAATTGTCTGATGGAAAATGAAGTATTATTATTATTATCATAATTCGAACTGCTGAGGAGAAACAGTTTTTCAGGAAGTAAGATTTATAGCTCAGGTGAAGGTTGATTCAGGTTCGGATCTTCTACTAAGATGTCTGGCAACCTCAGCAAAACTGTGATGATCTCCTTCACCAGGAAGGGAAAATTGGACAATCTAACGCCTCTTTCTCTCAATGATGAGGTCATTCCATTTGGAACGGAGGTAAATATCTCGGCATTGTTCTTGATGAAAAACTCACCTGGAACGCTCTCTTGGAAAAAGTTTTACACAGATCCAGACTGTCCCTATGGAGATGTCGAAGGGTTTGTGGTAAAACTTGGGGTTTAGGTCCCATACAAACCCATTGGATATATGTGATAATCGTCAGACCAATGATCACTTATGGAGCAACTGCCTGGTGGCTTCATAGCAAAACGGATCAGGCGAAGCTCTCTGGCTTGCAGAGAATATTGTCTTGATATATGAGGTACCATCAGTACCACACTATCAGCGGCCATGAAGGTCCTTCTAGATATATCTCCTCTCCACATTTTTCTGGAGAGAGAGGCTAGATGGACTGCATATAGAACTGTGAACATTGCCAATTGCACAAATCAATCTAATGCAGAGTACACTAGACTGCTGGTAGATACTGAAAGTCACAGCGTTCTGGAAAAGACCTCTGACATTATGCCTCCAACTGTCAACTATGAACTGCCTTATAAAGTACTATTCTTGAGTAGAGAGGACTGGATCCCCCGGGAGAAAGAAATTTTGAGAGCAGATATTTGTTGGCTAACAGATGGATCTGATGCAGGTGTTTCCAATTGCAGACCCAAGACAGATTTATTAACCTGCCTAGGAATCTATGAAACTGTATTTCAAGCGGAAATCTATGCTACGAATTGTGTCAATAAAAATTCTCTCGGACAGTCGAGCGGCGTTGGAAGCTCTTGTCTCTTAACAAACAACATTTAAATTCGTAGCAAATTGCCAAAAAACAACCCTCATTGATTGGAAAATTCAACAAATTGTCTCTGGTCTGGATTCCTGGTCACACTGGCCTATAAGGCAATGGGAATGCTGACGCCCTTGCAAAGCAGGGTGCAGCTTCATCGGACCAGAACCTGTCATTGGCATCGCTTTAGGCTTTGCCAAACAAAGATTGAACACCTGGATGGCAAGAAAATTTATGGACTTCTGGCAGAATCTTCCAGGATTGGCTCACTCCAAGGCGTTTATTCACCTTTCGGAGCTTGCAACTAAACCATTGTTGGACTACAGTAGGGATGAACTACGATATCACTGTCGTCTATATTTTTTTTCTGAGGTTAAAACCGCATATTCAAAATCTTTTTTCATAGGAACTCAATCAATTTGCAACTAATAGATTACTCAATTCAAAAAAGAAGGTCTATTTTACAATTAATTTTTTGAATATTCAGATAAATGATGATACATTAATGAAATCAACCTGTTCTAACAGAGCATGCCACTTTCAAGTTATGCTTTCTGTAAGATGGCCATATTATATCCGCAAATGTACCATTATCACCATTTATGTTGAATTGTAGTTATTATTGGCACGCTTCTTTTCAGGGCCAGTTAACCTATCTCTAGACAGGAGTCTCCAAACAGCAATATCCCACTACCAGAACAAAACATATGTAGACTGTTCGCCAATGAAATTGAAGCCCATGGGACAAGCAATCCTAGTGTTCAGCGCAGATGGTAGACTCACAGACAACGATGTCACCAGATCGAAGCTATCTGTCAACACTCTCAAAACTATCTCTCCAGGAACAAGGATACTATACATAACGCCAAGAGAGCAGAATTCTCTTCAGCAATTTATTGTAGACGATAATGACTCGGTTCTGAGATTTTCCAGCGACATAGTCTCCCTAGCCCAACAAATTTCAAATGAGTTGAGCGGGATCCCAGCGAACATAATCAGGTTTTATTGCAACCACAGTGATATTGTTTTCGAAGATTACATTACTCCAGACATAGTGGTTTTGTATGAAATACACAAAGAGTACATTAAGAGAGGATTTGTTGACACCAAGGTAAATACGTTTTTGTAAATGCTCTTTTTCTTTTTCGCTTCCATTAATTACGATTTTGTGGAAGGCTGAGGTAATATTTGGAATTAGGGTGATTTTTTTTCTAGCCGTTCAGGGGTTTCAGAGACTCCAAAATTCATTTCAGATTTACCTTCGGAACGTTTCGAAATTGGATGCGAATGAAACGAAGGAAATGTTGTTCAAGTTAGACAACTTCGAGTAATTGTGATGCACTGTTTGAAATACTGAGTTTAAATTTTCCTCTTGAAGTTGATCACTTAATGATTGAAACAAGGTATTATAAATAACGGTTTGGTGTTTGGGATAGAACTCCAGTAATATTCAGTTTCGAGTAAGTTCGATTATCTATTGTCATTTCTCATATAGTTTAACCCAGCCTGAAAATATGATTTTACTATAAACATGAATTGGAAAAGTATGAACTTGGACGAGATGAGGTTTAACGAGGTATTACTTTATGCTGTGCAACTCCTATGTGGTAGTTGCGATGGAAATAAAAACTTCATATCGTAAGACATCGACAGATCCAGATTTATACACTCTTATTGTAGACCTGTCGAAGCCTATTGGGTAGCGCCACTACCCAATAGGCTTCGACAGGTCTACAATGTTCCAGAACATTCGAGACTATTCTAGAATATTTCACAATGACCTGGGATATTCCAGGATGTTTGCGAATGTTGCAAACTATTTCCGAATATTCGACAACAGAAGGGAACAGAATGTTCCAGCATGATCTATAATGTAGTGGAATACTATCGATAGACATTTTCCGGTCTGTTCTGAACCAAAAAAGAATACTCACATACTTCGGCAAGTTCACTAAAATCAACCAGCATCTACTTCTATGAACATACAGCATTCCAAGCTACTGGCAAAGGCTAAAATTCGATGTGTAATATTAAATTATAATCAGTGACAAAGAAATTCAGAAAGTAGGTAGGTATATTCTTCATTCTAAGCAAAACTAATTTTTTCAAAACATTAGCTTGGAAAGCTTCAAAAAAAAATTCGATTTTTTTTGTCTAAACGACCTAATTAGTCGATGCCACAATTTTTTTAATATTTCATTCAGGAAACTATGGTGTGTAATTAATTCATTAAATTCTGTTAGAAAAAGATTTCTTAGGTTAGGTTAGGTCTAAAGTGAGTGGGTCTATTCGACCCTCCACCGCAACCTGTAAGGGTTTATTGTGGCTCACACTTATTCACACTTGACCAAATAAACCCAGCTTTTCAAAGAAGCCGATTAGTTTGTATGGTGAGTGGTCTTTCAGGTCAGATGGTAAGAGTACGGCTCTGCCAAACTCTGAAAACCTGATTCGGTCCCCAGCGGGGCAGGCACGAAGTATGTGCTCTGCTGTTTCATTATTTTCCAAACAGAGACGAAACACACTATCTTTTGACAGTCCGAGTCTCAGCATATGATGATTCAAATAGCAGTGACCTGTGAGAAGGCATGTTAGACATCGTAGTTCATCCATACTATTCCTAGTTTGGTATCAAGCTTCGAAGGATGAATAAACACCTTAGAGTGAGCCAATCCTGGAGGATTCTCCCAGAAGTCCATAAATCTTCTTGCCATACAGGTGTTCAATCTTTGTTTGGCCTAAGCGATGCCAATGACAGGTTCTGGTCCGATGAAGCTGCTTGCAGCACCTTCCTATGCAAGGGAGTCAGCAGCCTCATAAAAGAGTCGTTTTTGGCAATTTGCTACCAATTTAGACGTTGCTCGGTAGGAGCCAAGAGCTTCCAACGCCAGTTGGCTGTCTGAGAATATTTTTATTGACTCATGTATGAGGTTGGATTCTTCCATTCTCTCCGCACAGGATTCAATAGCCTAAATTTCCACTTGAAATATAGTCGCATAGGTCCCTAAGCATTGTGATATCTCTGTCCTGGGTCCGCTGAAAACACCTGCACCAGAACATGAAGGTGTTTTTGATCCATCTGTAAACCAACAACTACCCGCTCTTGATATTTCCTTTTCCCGGAGGATTCAGTTCTCTCTACTCGGTAACAGTACTTTACAAGGCAGTTCGTAGATTTCTTACGTCGTCTTTGAATACCCATGAGATCAACAAATTATTTTAGTACATTTTGGAAAAAAATTCGTTTTGGGCTGAACTTCAAGCATATTTTTATCACCATTTGAAACACACACGCAAGAATAAACTATAACACCCATTTCATTACAGAGTTTAAAGCCACAGCGTCCCCTATTTCGGACACCAACAAATTACAAACGAATCAGGAAAGTGACAGCAATCACTCAAATGCAGTTTCAAAGGGCCGTAATTCATTAGTGAAGTTGTATTTTAGAAAGGGTTAATTAAATGCTCGCGTGAATGTGAAATGCATAGTGATTGCCCTTCTCTCTCACTTGATTTGAAATGAACGGTCTGAACGAAGTTCCTTTGCACACAACTTCCACTAGACTGGCAAGCAAACAAGAAATTTGAATGAAAGCAATGTGCCTAAAAGAGAAACACAAACCAGCCGGGATTGAGACGTTAATATAAACGGGCATACGGAAAAATTTTTGAAGTGCCTCAGAGTATGATGGACGAAAAGCGTCTACAAGATCATCTTCTTTGAGGTTTCCGGCAGGCATTTACCAGAACCTACTGCGTAGGTAGTTTGGAGAGATGAATGTTGCGCCTGACCAGTAAGACAAATAGTGTGAGCAAATCAGATTTCTGAATTTCGGCCCATTGATACATTGCCATGTACAGAAGAAATATTGAATTGACATTATGTATACAGCTTTTAGATTATTTAACATCCAAATTTTCGACAAGGTATATTATCAATCACGATATCGTGAACGTCATTCTTGTGAATCTGCTATTCAGTCAACTGTTACAAAATGAAAAATATTTCTAGATGGCGGTGAAACGATATTTTGGAAATATACAAAAAATTTTAATAAACGAGCTCAAAGCTCTAGGTGTACGTGGATTGACATCAAACTGGTTCAGGGATTATTCAACGAATAGATTACAAGACAAAACGGATTGACAATTTTGTGTCAAACTTTATGACAAAAGAATTGCAAGAATACATCTTCAAAAATGTGTCATTGTATATGAAAGATAATAAAATGATGATGTTTAAAAAACTAAGGTCATGGTTAACTGCTCAGCTTATGAACTAAATCGAATTGATATAAACAACATTGTACTCGTGGTAAATTGTGACAAAGTAAGATTTGTACATTGTTATGAGTACTTATCTAGTATTTATACTTGGTGATAAACCATATTTCGAAGCTCACTTCGAATGTGTTACAAAAAAGAATACGGAAAACTGTACTTTTCCTCTAGAAAATCAAAGATAACTGTGAATATGACTGGAGTTCTATCCCAACACAAAACCGTTATTTTCACCACCTCTGTTCAAAATCTGTTTAAAATCAGTTTTTCCATTAACCAGCTGTCGCACCCCTACGAACGACAACCCTTAGAAGTTTAAACTTGTGCGAGGTCTTACCTTTTAACGTGTGATTCCTAACACGGGTTGGATGATAGCAAGTGAAAATCGATCGTTCAGCCTGAGGCTTGAACCACCGACCAACACTGCGGTCGATTTGAGTGAGGGAACAAAGCACCCACGTCAAACCGACCGGCTACCAGTCCATGAGAACATAGACCACATTAGATATATAAGGAAAGCTTCCAGTATTTTCAGACGGTATATTTAGAAATTTCCCTATACCTAGTGGAAATTTTGACCATTCGCTCGTAGTATTAGTATTAAACCTGTGAATCCCACAATAAAGTATTTGCCATACGTTCATTGATCACTGCATGTAATCTGAATGAATATTTCCGAAGATAATACAGATTTAAAATACAGGGACGATTGCGGAGGTACCGAGCCAATTATATGTCGTTCTCTAACTAAAACCTGTGTGTATTGTCTACTGACAAAAAATCTGTGAACGTTGTATATAAAGACATTCTGTAGTATATTTGGTATCAGCAGGCAGGTCGCTAGTTCTTCAATATATCTCAAAGAACTTAGATAGTGTTTTCGTATCATCACCGCCTAGACTTTTCACGGATGACATAGTTCAACCAATTGACACACATACACCTTCCTCTTGAATCATTATGTTCTTCGGTGAACACCTTATGAAAATCTGTTCTGTCGAAATGTTCTCTCTAATTGAGGAAGAAATTAATATCAATGAATATTTATAAATCTTGAATTATGAGAAAATCCTCCCGGGTATTCTTTTCAATCTGCTATAAGATCTTTTTATCCCCGTTTACGAGGTTGAAGAAGGGCACCGGACGTATTATGTTGGATGAAGGTTTCGCTCTCAAAATGTCAATGAATTTCAAGAAAACCAACTGTGATCCCTAGCTTTTGACGCGTAAACGATTGTGCCATCCTTCCACAGGATTATTTGAGCGGGGTTTATAGGACATAGGGGCTGTAAATTGATTCCAGAGATTCGATTCGATTGCTGGTCCCTGACGTCGGATATAAACCCCTAAGACTATACCGGGTGAGTCATAAGTTGAAGTAGTAAAGGATTTATAAATATAGGTTTATATTCTGAAATTAGCGGAATAGAATTTAATGTGAATGAAAATAAAAACTGATTTGGAATATACGAGGGTTGCCTTTTATGTTTCGGGATTTGGCAACCCTAGTGTTGCAATCTGGTAACTGACAGCTCTATCGTATGTGCTTATACGTACTCAGAACGTTTTGACATACACGCGCTGTTTGTGTTGTTTGCAGTAACTTAAAAGATTCATCTCAGCCCAAAAATGGAATTAAATCGTGAACATTTTCATGCGATTATTTTTTACAACTTTCGACGTGAATTAACTCAGTAACGGTGCATGGATGAACTTAATTCAATTTTTGGCGAGGAAGCTCCATCGAGGACCAGTGTTTATCGATGGTATGGTGAATTCAATCGTGGTTGTAGTTCACTCTAAGACGAATTTCCTGAAGGTTGTCCAAAATCAGTTGTTGTTCCGAAAACCATTGATGCTGTTTGATGATATTGTAAGATCGTCATGTGACCTATCGTGTAATTGAGACAACCTTAGGCATTAGTGGGACCAGCATACATTCAATATTGCATAAACATTTGACTGTCAAAAAAATATATTCGCGTTGGATCCTACACAATTTATCAATCGCTCAAAACAAAGGCTCGTGTCGATTGGTCGAAGAAAATGCTCAAAAAATACGATCGCGGTGCTTCGAACCACGTCTATGACATCATGACAGGTGATGAATCATGAATTTACGCGTATGAGCCCGAAAGTAAACAGCAGTCGACTGTATGGGTGTTTCAAGATGAGCCAAATCCAAGCAACGCGGTTGCATGTTTTGGAGATACCTCAATCAGAGTGTCAAAAGTGCTTCGACAATTGGTTCAAACGCATGCGAAAGTGTTTAGTTCTTCATGGGAAATATTTTGAAAAACAATTAAGTGATTTTTGATTGTTAATATTTGTTTTTGTTCTCTCATCCCGAAATAAAAAAGGAAACCCTCGTAATAGTACTAGCAACCCACTCCGGCTCCGCACGGTTGCAATGCTGATACTAAATATTATTACACAATGTCTTCATATACAATGTTCACAGCTTTCTTGTCAGTAGAAAATACAAACATTATGTTTTAGAGGTTACTCTTGTAGTCGACGTTTCGGAAAACATTTTTTTCCGTTTTCAAAACCTGAAATTTACTATTAAACTTCAGCCTCAAATTGTGAATAGATCTTATTCTTTCGACATACATCAAAATAATGAAATGACCAGATGTCATATGCGATAGTCTACATGAATACATATACTTTTCCAAAGCAGCTGTTAATGCGACATCAAATCATTTTGGCCAAAATTTGTCTCTTCCATATACTACCTCTAAGGCATGTAATCCAACGGAACTGTTTATTTCTCTTCCTATTACCGACTATGAAATAGTCAGTACTCTTGATGGAATGAAAAACAAAAAATCTGCTGGATATGACGAACTATCTGTAATTACCCTGAAGAAAATAATATTTGCTATTATTAAACCATTAACGTTCCTCATGAATCAATCTGTTATACAGGGCTATTTTCCGGAGGCTCTCAAAAAAGCTATTATCATTCCTGTGCATAAAAAAGGAAGTCCAACGAACATTGAGAACTATAGACAAATTTCACTCCTGAGTTCAATTTCCAAACTTTTCGAAAAAGTAATTGCAGTCAGANTAGTTTTTTAACTTATCTATGTGAAATTTCTGACTGACGTACCATATATACAAATTGTATCATAAGTGGTAAATAAAGATATTATCATTATTATTATACCGAATGTTTTTTGAGAATTCAGTTAAGATTCATATTTCAGTTTGAAGTAGACTCATAAATACCACCTAATAATGACCTAGGATATCCCTGACAGTTTCTGAACATTCCAGACTATTTACAAACATTTCACGAGTTTTCGTATAGTTCTTGTAGGTTCTGTGATGCTCTGGACTGTTCCAGAGGTGCAAACTAACCAACTCTCGTCATGAACACCCTGTGCAAGGTTTCTTGCGAACTACGGCATTAAACCAGAAACAGTTTTTCGATTATTCAGTATGTATTTTTGTATTCCACATTGTGAATATGGATTACAAAAATTGAAGTGAACTTGAACGAATATTCCATCCCAGCGAAGTTTATATCACTGAATATCGCCTCCGCTATATTTCACCTGATCCCTCTGGCCAGGATATTGATTTTGATTCATTCTTTATTGTTTCAGTTTATAAATAGCAATTATGGCGAACTGGTTGTCTGTGCTTTCAAAAGTAACACAACGAACGACAGAGTATGCAAAGAGATAACTGTAAATGGTGAGATCAGTTTTAATTCTAAGGATTTCTGTACACCGGATTTGCCGTGCGACCTGCTATTCGCAGTCAAGGGAAATTCAAGCCGAATGAGTTGTGCAGGTAATTATTAAAGTGAATTGAAGCCACGTTTTTGATGAACATTCTTGAACATAATTGTCGGTTCACATGGTGTACACAGTGCATGCCAAAAGTAAAGAATAAAGTCTATAAATTGGTTGAAGGACATATATTAAAAAAAAATCTCGAACCGGTCGATTTTCATACAATCAATTAGCATTTTGGAAGTAATTATAAAATACTAATAAAATAAAACTGTTGCAACACCATGGAATTATAAAACAACTTTGCTGGTTGGGAATATTCGACCAGGCACTGTCAAAGATCAATGTCGTGGAAACAATAGGCTAATTTTCGCTTTTTTTCTATTCCAAAAATGAAATGGGCACTCAATTCGAAGCGAAATAAAATAATCTGAGTGTTTTCGATTCTTCAGAAAACAGTCTCATAGAAGCTATTCAGTGAAAGGGGCATAACGTCATCAGATATACAAAATTCGGAGCCGATTAGGAATCATCATGAGTTTCAGAAGTTTCTATGTAGCGGTATAGTCTATGTTGTAGAATTATCTTTTGGTTGTTTTTATTTATATGCCTATGTTGTTGAAGGATGGAAAGGTATTGTATATTTAGGTTATGGGTTTACCTATGCAACCCGAAATGCACGACATACATTGTTTATGAATGTAAGCAGAAAAGTTGATAAAACCTTGCAAGTAGTTATATGTTGAAAAAAATATGTTGTTGCGTCAACTAGCTGTCGCACCCCTACGAACGACAATCCTCAAAAGTCGAAACTTGTGCGAGCTAAGGAATAACGAGATCTTACCTTTCAACGTGTGATTTCTAACACGCATTGGACGATACCAAGTGAAAACCGATCGTTCAGCCAGCGGCTTGAACCATCGGCTTATAGAGAGTATGTGCTGTGACGACAACTAACATATTTCACCTGATACCTTTCAATAATGGCTGCCGCACTTTAGACGAAACGCCAGGTTTGAAAATCAGAAGACTAAGTCCAACAAACCCTGAATATAGATTCAACATAATATTTCCGGTCATTAAAGCTTTCATTGCGTAATTGTTGTTATTAATATTACAGCTCAATGGATTTCGCTACAGAATTCAAGCACTGTGAATGAAACATATATANATCATTCATAGACACTGATATGATTTGTTTTTTTCTTATACAATTTTCTGTTAAAATTTTTGCTGTAGCTCTATCACAACTTTCATTTTTAAAAAATCAGCTACAATTGCCATTTTTTCTTTACCGTGAACCATTTTAGCCAGTTTTTTATATATAAACACTTTTTTCGAGTTTATTAGCCGCATTCCGCGGGTCTTTATGGTTGACGTTTCGTCTACGATTGCGTTGTCCTCACAGCAGATACTACTTTCATACAATCGACCGTCTACATTGACCAACTTGATGAACCATGAAATTACTCAGATACTGAGAATTGAACAATATAATTATTTTGATCACCGGTTATTTACGTTTTCTATACGTACTCATTTTCGAACGACAAGTCCTAAAAAAGACTCTTGTTCTCCTCATTTGTTACTTTTTTCGTTTTCCACTGTAAAACACTGGCTAATAACAATCTATACCTTACTCTGGAAAAAATACTGAGGAAGATCAATTATCATTGTTATCATTATATGCACTGCGTGTGACCTTCTCTTTTCAGTAAAGAAAAATTCGAGGTGAATGAGTTGGCAAGTAATTATTTCTACCAACTGAAACCCCGATTTTGATAACAGGTAACTTAAGCATTTTCTTGGAAACTAATTAAAAGTTTCGTTATGGGCATAATACGATATTTCACGTTTTGGGCCTGATGATGGCTGCCCACAAATGATATTCATTTTGTGCAATATTCAATGGCTTCATTGCCGTAAATGAGTCTCGCCTTTCAATGAGATAGGGCATTTCTGCACAATGAGTTTTTGTTAGAGAACAGACTGATTGCTTCCTCCCAATAATTGCAATTTTGGAACATTCGAATATACTTTCATGATTATATTTGAGGAGCAACAAAAATTCTTCATTACTAAAATTTCAAACTTATTCAAGCTAAAGTCGGAAGGCTGAATGTGAAATCAGTGTTTATTCTATTGTTTCTACTTTATTTCATTCGGTTTGAAACGTTCCACACAAAATTAATCAGTCAATTTTAGGCAGTGTTAAGTCTCGTATAAATGTATTCGTTTCATGTTCAATGGGCACTACTGTTAATCTGTTCAAAAATCTGTTTTTCCGTTAACCATCTGTCGCACCCCTACGAACGACAACCCTCAGAAGTCGATACTTTTGCGAGCTGAGGATTAATGAGGTCTTACCTTTAACGTGTGACTCCTAGCATAGGCAATAATGTATTCATTATTGCCTATGCCCAACCTGCCAAGCAGGTGGAGCAGTTTCAAAGGCATCATCATTCTACAGGTCTTTTGACTATCTTTGAAACAATGCGCCTGCTCATTTTTTCTTAGTATTTTCTGAAAAATCGCGTTCTAAAATTATATAATGTAATTAGAACTTGCCTGAACCAATATCAATTGACTTCTTCGAAAAATAAAAATTGTAAGACCATCAACTGACCAGCTCATTAACTATTCAAAATGTCTATTGTACTATAAACAGTGAAAAAGTGTGATCGAGTACTCCTGCTTAGCTTATCTGAAAACTCCATCCGAATTTGATCTGAATGCTGCTATAATTCGCGTTTTGAGACCATCAATATCAGCAGGGAAGAAACCAGAACCCACAGACAACTTTTTTGTAATTCAACACCTGACAGCGCTGCTTCAATTCGTCATAGATCGCATCAATGGTGCTAGGTTGAACCACGAATGCGTTGCTGAACAGTAATGTCCTCAGAGGACAATCCTGAGTAACTGAGGGCAATAAGAGTTTCCCATTTTTTTTGTACCTTGGGAGCTGTCTGACTTGTCCATCCAGTCCAAGTCTCCAGAAAACACAGCAGCCTCTTGGGATTATTGCGTTTATTCTCCCATCTTCTCATGCAAGGCCAAGCTTCAACATCGACCGTGAAACGAGATCCGTTCTCTGTATTTCACTGCAGCTTATACTGCAAGGCAACTGGTGGAAACTAGAGCCAAAAAATGAAGCATTCATATTCAACAACTGACAGTGCTGTTTCGACCCGCTATCAGTGATTCTAGGCTGAGTCACAAATGCAATATTGCACTCTCTGTCCTTAAAAGACAAGCCTGAGTAAGAAGAGCCGATTACATCCATGCTTGCGGACACGCCATCTGTGAGATCGACAGAAGGCTCAATCCACAAAAATTAAAGGTAAAGGAGGCTCCCCGAGGCGGTCCATTGCAAATCCAACCTTCGACGAAAAACAAGATTTGTCCTCTGTCACTGTTGCTTTCAATGCAAGGCAACTAGATGAAACCAGAGCACAAAGAAGGAATTTTGATCTAACACGCACCTCTGATAAAACCAATTCCGGGTCGAAATGATGCTGTCTAGTGTTGGATCACAAATGCTTTGTTTTTGGGCAGCAGTGGCAAACAGAGAACCAACCTCGTTCGGCGAAGTCGGGTCAGATCGCTAGTATTAAAATAATCCTCAGTCAAAATTACCAACTCAGAAATTTTCCAATTTCCTTTCTAAATATATTCCTCGAGTGCTTCTATGGATTTCTGCTGTATTATACAGAGCATTCCATTTAAAACAAGCCACCCTGAATAAATTTTGGTACAATGATTTTCAGGAAAAATAAAAAAACACGTCAAAAATAGTATACAGGGGGACACATTTCGACATATTCACATTTGATGTTATTTCCCCTTTCGTACCCCCAGAGCATGTCACTAATTTTTTTTAATGGATCACCCTATATTGTTTCGCATTGTCAGATGCTCCATGATGAATATATATATATATATATAGAAATTCATGTGGCTTGACGCTAGGGCCTCAATCTGCCTACTCCACATCAAATTATTGGAAATGACTCCAAATGTCAAATACAAAACTCCAGATGCGGTTCAACCTGAACTTGAGGACAAATTACTGCTGACCGCGGAAACTTATCCGGAAAAGATAAGTTGGAACAGCACTCAAGAAAAATTGATGGCAAACCGCGGAAACGTGATTCAGGCTATTGGCCTCATCAGCGCAGTGTAGCCAAGTGCAAAGATGGACAACACTTGGTTGCCGAAAAAAGGGAAGAGAGCACAAATGAACGTAGTCAACTACAGGAGCCTACCGCACATTTGTGATTGGTTGGAAAACCTAGAATTCCTAGGATATCCTAACGTTATCACGGAGGCAGCTACAGTTACCTGCCTAACTTCCGGGTCGTTTCTGCTTTCTTCCCATTTTTTCGGCAACCAAGGGCTGTGTAGCCAAGTGCAAAGATGGGCAACACTTGGTTGCCGAAAAAAGGGAAAAAAGCAGAAACGACCCGGAAGTCAGGCAGGTAACTGTAGCTGCCTCCGTGATAACGTTAGGATCCTAGGAATTCTAGGTTTTCCAACTAATCACAAATGTGCGGTAGGCGCTTCTGTTGTTAACTCCATTCGTTTGTGCTTTCTTCCCTTTTTTCAGCAACCAAGTGTTGCCCATCTTTGCACTTGGCTACACCGCGCTGATGAGGCTAATAGCCAGGCTGTTCCAAGTAACCTTACCCTTTTGAAATCATTCATAGACACTGATATGATTTGTTTTTTTCTTATACAATTTTCTGTTAAAATTATACACAAACAACAGGTTTGTCGTCGCCCCATCTGCCTGTGAACGAGGTAACCAACTGCATATCCGAAATGTGCCCAATTCCTCGTATAAGGAAAGGAAACTTTCACGTATAGTCGGTGGGCATTAACCTACTGTGTAGGGTGTTGAGACTGGCCTGAACGAATTGTTCTTTTAGATGATTTGTATGCCCACTGACTATACCCTGACTATGCCCACTGACTATGCCCACTGACTATACGTGAAAGTAATCTTATATGAATGAAATTTGTACTCAAGAAAGATCCTGACAACATATATACGACTGATTCCTGATTCTCGAGATAACATAGTAATTCCTGGTAACTTTGTAGCTCCCGAACCATAAGCTTCAGACCATATGTTTTATACTTTCATCATGGAACATCTGATAATGCAAATAATTGATCCATTTGAAAAAAAAATGGTGACATGCTCTGGGGATGCGATAGGGGAAGTAACATCAAATGTGAATGTGTCAAAATGTGTCCCCCTATATACTATTGATGACGTGTCTTTTTATTCTTCCTGAAAATCATTGTACCAAAAGTTATTCAGGGTGACTCGTTTTCAGCTCAAATAATTTTTAACCCCCGAACCATCAACTCCAGACCATATGTTTTAAAATGTGTCCTACTGTATACTATGGTTGACGTGTTTTTTTTATTTTTCCTGCAAATCATTGTATCAAAAGTTATTTAGGAAAGCTAGTTTTAAATGGAATGCACTGTATTGTTGCTTTCCACTTTCATCGTTTCCCTTCTCAAACCATTGAATTTTCAAATTCTCAGTGAAATCGAGTCAAATTTGACGTGAGAAGATTGTCGTCTCCATACATTTTTCTTTCTATTATCGCTCTTCTTTGAGATATTGTTATCTACTCGATGAGCTTCTCATAGACAAGCGAATATGTTGACTGAAGACAAATTTGCGGAATAAATAATATTGGTTTCATTCGAAAACATAATGTTGACAGACAGCCCAGAAATGTAGACACAGCCTGTGATTTCTGTGTAGCATTGAGCACAAACATATTTTCACGAAATATGATCTCAGACATTTAAAGCCATATATTTGGTGTAACGATTATTTGAAAATAACCCTTTTTCCCACCAGACCTAATATTTGTTATATCCCAAATGCCACACTATTGTGAAACAGTAAAAACCATGTAAAAGTTATGCTATTTTAGTACAATAATAAACGATATGAACTGCTCAGCTGAATTCTCAACCATTCTCCATGGACACGACTCGATGTATTCGAACGGATTTACCTGATATGAACGAATTATGATTTCTGAAAATACTCTCCTACAAAGTTGTCCAGCAGCGTAACATGTACCTCATAGAAAGGGCGAAAATAAGAAAAATATTCAGATCCTGCTGATATCGTGAACAAGGGTTTCAAATTCATTTCATGTTCAATGTCTCTTGTGTATTGCAAGGTGTGACCCTATCTTTCATGTAATACAAAATTTATAATAGATTTACTCGAAAGATAGGCACAATGCGTACGGCAGCTCTTCGTCGGTATGCACTATGGGTTTCGTTCAAAGAAACTTTTCTGTATCTTGAAATTTCAGCAATTGAATATTTTGTTTTATAAAGATCTAACTTGAGCGCCACACAGTCAATAAAATGAATGATACATGATCTGGTCGACTGTGAAACCAAATCTAAGCAAATTTAGTTCTTTAAGCCACGGCAATGAAATGAAACTATAAAAATCAGATATCCTGACATTCACAAAATATTGGCTCGTAAATTGAATAAGGGTAGAAATCAAAATCTGAATGTGCTCCAAATTTGCCATTTAATCATGTGTAAAACGAATTGTAATAATTCAATAATGATCATAGGTAAAAGTACGCTTTCATTTACCTAAGGGTCCAGGTAAAAAATAGAAGGAAAAGTATTACTTATAAGATTCATGTCATAAAAACATAATTATTTGGAATGGTATTAAAAATTACCTCACCAGAGTATACTCAGTTCAGGTTTACATTATGAATGGATTAACTCAAAATTCAATAATTGTATCATGTTAATAAAACAGTATTTCTAATGCAAAAATTAGTTATTTTCCGAAAAATGAGTCAAGTGTAAGTAATATTTGCCTGTTAGATTCTCGTCGAGCTGTAGCTGCGGTTTTCTTCGACCAGGAACGGGACACACTTGGATCACGTACATTTCTAATTTTTAAAATGGACTTAAACTATCTTGTGGACGTAGACAATAACATTTATCGAACTGGACGAATGAAAAACCCACCATTCGGTATATTAACGGAAAATCTATTCCGTAAGGCAATCAGAGATAGAAGTCCTTGTTTTTCCCTCTTTAATGATTCCAAACAAGTTCTGTAGAAGCTCTTCAGCAGAAAAACTATTGTAAAAAGTCTCCAATACTAAAACCCTGAAAAAAAGTCCATAGAGCACTAGTTTTGACGCCACCCAGGAAACAGAATTTCGTTTCACCTCAAAAAATTGTCGAAAGTGTCAAAAAATTTATGAAAAATTAATTTCGGTGAAGATGGTTGGCCACTAAAATCCCATAAATTTGGTCAGCTCGTTCGTCAGGCTCAGCGCCTCTGGATTACTTGATGAAGAGGCTCTTTGAAAACAAAGTATATGTATAAGTACATTCAGAAACCACCGAGGAGAAAGGACAGAGCCACAATGAAATCTTTGACTTCAAACCATGAATGCAAAATGAAACATGTTTCCACCAAAACCGGTATATGTCAGAAATAAGCGGCAATCGCTTTGAGGTTCAAGCATATACACCTCAAGGTATAAATCAAAAGTGAAAACTATTTTCTAAGAACGCTTCATTTGGAGATCGTTGATTTATGAAAGAAAAAACGTTATAGACAATATGAATCTCAAGAGAACAGGAACAAGAACAAGAGACTAGGAACAAAGACGATCTTATAAGTTTAAAAAATAAACTAGCATGGCCATGGAAATAAGCGCAACAGCCACAGACTCTTGTCTAAGGTTGTATTCCTCGATTGAATCATTCCGAAAGTTAGTGACAAATGTAAGAACGTGGCATGTTGAACCTTGCACCCGAAACCATAGTGACGATCGCTATAGTTGCTGAAGCATTTCCAATATTGAGGAATATATTGTACAGCAGATTTTTCCATGAGTTTTGATTTTTACGATGGTATAGCAATCGATCTATAATTATTAGAAACTTGAGCAGTCTTCCAAAAAGTAGGAAAACCTCTTTTTTATGGCACATGCTGAAGAACCTATGAACCTCTGGTTCATGGTATTTTTCAAGTATGATGGCAGGTTCTCAATTATGTCTAGAATATTGATGTTGAACTTTTTCGGTATTTGGCTAATAAGACGCTGCGCGTGGTATTTTTTCCTGAAAAGAAGAGGAATGCGAATTGTTTGGCAAGAGAAATTGCTTTTTCTACTGCTGTTGAACGATTCATGTTAGTGACAGAGTCATGGACTTTGACAAACGGCTTATGTCGCTGACCACAAAAATCTAGAACCATTGGAAATAGCAAATAGTTTATTTTTATTTTCCATTTCTAGTTGTGCAGTTTTTTACCCTCGTTCATTCTGAATCTGCATTTGATACAAGTGTTAACAAACCTGATACTATTTTTAACACTAGGATTTTTCGGCACTGTTGCCGCCACTGGTTTTTCGTTATATATACTAAATGATGATCTCATGTAATGACACCGCATCACTGTGTGATTTTAAGTAATAATAGCAATAAAAATAATGATTATAACAATAATGATAGGAAGGCCTCATTACCATCTACGGCACTTTTACGGTATTGATGAGACGCCGGAACTATTCATTTCCCACTATCAGGCTAATGCAAGCTAATGAGCCTGATTTAGTTCTTTTCGACCTACAGAACAAGACGATATTGATTGTGGAGTTTTCAGCACCTGGTGAGACGAAAATCATACGAAAAGAGGAGACTTGCCACACGGTGGCGGAAATTTTGACCGGACGAATGCTGGTGGCCTGCTCAGGGTACATGATTCTTGGAACCAATGATCACTTACTCACGTTGTGGGGAGTGGTCATTGGTAAATAATGCTTGCGTGCGCCTTCCCGAATGTATTGGAGCTTCGGGAAGAGACTGCGACCAGCTTATCCTTCGCTAAAAATTGATAATACGCATTCATTCACCAAAACGAAATAAATAAAGTGAATGAAATAAATACCTCTTAGTGAAAATACTACAATAAAGTGTTTTTTGAATGCTTGATTGATTTTCATCAAGTATCGACCAATTCCATCACATAACTATAATAGTGGAAGAACAACTCAGTAGCACTTGTGCTAACTTCGCCTTTTGTTATGTCAGCAACTAGCTCTGTAATTTATTTGAATATGTCTATGTAACTACAGCTATGAAACAATAAAGACATTATTATTTTTCCACCGTAGTGTGCGCTGGTCAGGCCCTATCCCCCGAGAGAAATGCTCCGATTTCTGCTCTCTCATGGTCACGGACCATGCAGAGAAGGGGATCCGAACCCCTGACGACTTTACAGGCTGTATCCAGCACCATTCTGTCATGTAGACACTCCAAACTCATTTATTATCATCATTATCATTATTATTATTATATTTCTTGTAGTATTCTATAGACTCATGGAAATCCTTCATAGTAGACGTTTTTCCCATTCACACCATACTTTCTCACTGTTCCAGGATGGAAAAAAGTAACGACATCAGTTTGAGTCGATTTGTAAACTATATGCCTGAAACCAATGCCACCATTTTCTCTAATTGTCAATTGATAAATCTTGCATCCACATAGAACCGAAACTTATAATGGAGTTTGCTATGATGATTGATGACGTAATATTGAAAATAATCAAGTCGTCTTCTATACTCCAACAGATTTGCTTCCAGCGAATAGTTTGAAGGTTCAATTAGATCAGTCTACTGTTGACGACACGTGACTTGATTTGTGAAGCTTTCCAACTACTACGACATTCGTCATCTCAAGAAGTTTCCACATTCTCTTCGATGAATGTCTTGTTTCGATTGGAGTTTGCAAAGTTGTTTACTTCTTGGCGAAGTTGTTCAATACTAGTGACTATGATGTTAAACAAATTATAATCGATGAATACATCTAGACACAACTGAACTTTGTTAATCACAAGTAACACAATGCGGGAGTTCAGAAGTTTTTGAGGAAAAATAGTTATTATAGGTAGGTAGTATAATTATTTGTTGAACTGATCCAGGGTAAACAAGGTGTTGAGTTATTGAAAATATGCCTCAAGTGACGTTGGAATGTGGTTATTATTGTATGGGTCTCCTGCGGCTTCTGTTGTACTTGTAGGCTGATTCTGGATTGAATGAAAATGTATTATTTTCTGGACATAACAAAGATCCTCGTTTATTATGAATAAGAAATGATATCTTCAAACCCAGAAATTGGTCAGGTGACTTTATGCACAGAAAGGTAGACTACGGATCGCAAGTAATGTAGTTGCCATATGTACATCTGGGTAACGTTTCTAGTGTCTACATCTTCAGTTTGCAATTATTCACGAATTTCATAGTAACATCTATTACTAGCAGTTTGTTCAGCGATAACAAGTGCAAAATATTCAGGGATGGTAATATGGTGTTGTTTCAGTATTTCCAGTAGTATTTTTGTATGTGCCTGGTATTCAGTACACCCAAAAAATATGTGCTCAGTGTCACACGCATGCATGACCAAATTTCAATCGAGTTTTTGTGACAATAATTTTCCATCCATACCTCATATTTTTGGGCCATAATTTGGTACTAAACGGGTATACTGAGTGGCAGAATTTCTACAACAATCTTCTCATCAGGTTCACCAAATTTTCAGTGTTACGATCTTCGTTCGGGTTTGAAGGCCATCGTAGTTTGGAACCGTATCCTAACAGCTGGCTTCTTCAGAGGTCTATTCATCCTGATGGTTCACCGATGACTAGTGATTTCTAGTTCGTAAGCTGTATTCATGTTGACACATGTAGCCCGCCTTTCTAGTTGGTACATTGTTATTGGCCAAAGTGTTATTACCTGTTACATGTGAATAGCTATGATAAAGATTCAAAAGAAGTGTCGAGTATTTATCTACCTCCAGCTTTACTATCCTTTGTATTACTTCTCTGTCTGGTTTTTGGTTTATCTGCTGAAGTATCCGTTTTCGAGATTCTTCGTATTTTTGGAGTATCTTGCAAAATAGTCTTTTCAATATTAACGTGTATTTTTGATGGTTGTGGATTTTCAAACGCTAGTTCCGATAAATAGTTTTGTTCAGGATTGGGCATGTGTGGTGCACTGTTTGGTCTCTTTCCTTTAATAGATGCTCTGTTGGTGGCAGTTTCCCTTGCTTTCTTCAAATATTTCCTCAGAATTTCACTTTCTTCTCTTTGTGCCTCCGTTTGATCATGGACAAAGTATATTTTCGTCCCACAAAGTTTGCTACAATTTCTAAAATTTCCTGTTTCTTTAAACGAGATACTAGTTCAACTTTGATTAATCTCTCAGCGGAGCGACCTAAAGGGTAGATATCGTTAATGTCTTGATGATTAAGGTTCAGTTCCAGTAGGTCGTTGATAGTATTACATATGTTTTCAGGAGTTATTTCGTTGGATTTTTGCTTCAATCCAATTATCAAAAAATTGTTTTTTCTGGAGTGTTGATCCAGGATATCTACTTTTTTCCTAAGTTCTATGTTTTCTCTTTCTAATTGTAGAACTCTTTTCTTCAACGATTCTATATCGAGTCTCACTCTTATTTCACTTACTTCGATTGCGTTCTTCAATTCGTTCTTGCTAGAGAGTATTTCTTTAAGAACCTGTTGCGATGTGTTTCAACGAATGTGTTCACACCGTATTTTAACAAATGTGTTTTATACAGATAACTTTTCACTGTTCAAAGCTAAATTTTTATCCTATGCTAACTTCAAATTGTCTGCATAAGATAATGAATGAGAAATATTATATATTCCAGCACTATTTAAGGTTTTCTACGGAATACATACATACATTCTACGGAATACATACATACATTCTACGGAATACATATATAATCTAACATTGAGGTACGTTTATGAATATATCATAATCGGATATTTCACAAAATGGGCGTGTTGTTGAAATAGTAACTTAGAACTTACATGGTAGAAGAATATAATAACAAAAATATCAAAAACAGACATATTACAGTACAAATAATATAGAAATAATAAGAAATAGAAGTACCAAAAAGAAAGTAAGAAACATCAAAAGATATTTATTCACAGTGTATACACATTCATTGATTAATGCAGTTATAATAATTCTCTTGTTGAAATAGAACACAACTCATTTGAAAAGTTAAAGCGAACAGTACAGTTGTTAAAATCATATGTGATAACTCAAATGCATAAAAAATAATTATTATTTCAAAAGAAATAACTCTATACATATATGTGTAGATCATGCAAAGAACTAACTTTCAGACAAACTGGAAGAAAAGGCCCTCCTGAAACAGCTACTTTCATATAGACATTGAATTACACGAAAGAAAAATTCTTTCGATACAAATACTTTTATATGAACACTGAATTATACAGAAGACACTATTATCTACTCATTTGTATTCCAAACATTCGTTTTGGAATCAAAATCATTCACAAGATTTCTACACGATATACTAATAAATGAAAATTAAAAAATTTAACTTACATGGAACACTGTCATCCTCACCGTTAGACATCGATGTTTCGCCGTAAAACACTTGCCTTAGGGCTCTTCAGTACAAATCTGGATAATATTATAAGAAAAAACTCACAATTTTTCATGTCATGGAATAAGTTTGATCTACTCATGTGATCGATGACATAAGTAGATCAAACTTATTCCGTGACATAAAAAATCGTAATTTATGAATGAATTGTTTGTTTTTTCATAATATTATCCAGATTGGTACTGAAGAGCCCTAAGGCAAGTGTTTTACGGCGAAACATCGATGTTTACCGGTGAGGAATATTAAGTATATATTACAAGGTTCATTTCTCAATTAATTTTTGTAATAATTACATTTTTCACAGTAGTTCTCTTTGCCAATACATAATTTTTTTTAACGAAAGTTTAAACTTTTCCAAAGATCCCAGAATTGAAATATTTCCTGGTAATGAATTTTCAACAACTTCTTTGTCCTATTGTTTTTTATTCATGTAAGGAACATGAAATAACTTATTGATCCTGGTGTATCGACTTGAAGAAATATGGTATGTGATGGAATTGGCCGATATTTCGATCCATAACTAACGTATTCAAAAACGCTTTATTGTGAGATTTTCACTGAACAGTTTCACAAAAACGCAACACGTGTTTCGCCCAATGGCTGTGTCGTGTCTTTAACTGACTAAATTCTACATATTCAATGCTTAATATACCTAATTTTACAATTTCAAGTACCTGAGTTGTAATGAATTGAATTAACCCTTATTCTACTCCAACAGTATAGGCAGCGAACTCCAAGATAACTCTCAGGGAGCAAGAATTTTTTCAACTTTCTTGATACTTATCGTTATATCATAACCAAAATCACACAAAACCTTCGTAAATTGAAGCCTATATGTTATTCGTGGCGTGAAAGAGCCACGACCATGCATACCACAAACTTCCACATTTATAAGATTAGTATAGATTGTCAATAATTCTTTAAAAATATGTTCTTTGAGACACAAATTAATCATTACAATTTTATAGCTGAACCTTCTTTCTTACAAAGTTACATTCATTGAGAAGTGCTTCAATAGCACTACTCTTACCTTTTACTGCTTAGTAACAGCTCTCCACAAAAAATTGCTTTCTTTACCATATTTCCTTCATGAAACGGTAGGTTCAAATCCTACTTTTCTACACTTTGTAAATAAATCTTCCTGTATACCGCATATACTTTATACTAAGCAATTTCTCCAAATTATTGAAAATAATATTATACTCCAATATTTACAGTTCAATCCGAAATATTATATCAGATGATCAGCATGGGTTTGTAGAAAACAAATCATGCATAACCAATCTTGCATGTCTTTCACATTGTGTCTGAAGCTTAGATAAGAAATTGTAGGCTGACGTCATTTATACAGACATGCAAAGAGCTTTGGATCAAATCGATTTCTCTTGCATTTCTCAAGCGTCTATCAGAATTTCGTTTTTCAGCAAGTTTTTAAAACCCATATCAAATCACCTACTTGATAGAAAACAGTATTTAGAGTGTGAAGGATTCAAATCGGCTTTACATACTCCTAGTTACTAAGTGCCCCAAAGCTTGAATTTAGGACCTCTCTTTTTTTATCAATAATTATATAGTGAAGATGAAGACTGCTCAGACTTACAGTATGAATTAGATCTGATATTTGATTGATGTTCCAATAATCTTTTGAATATTAACAATACTCAATATTATGTATTGTTTTTTTCTGGAATGGAAAGTCTAATACAACTGACATATAGTCAGTGAGCATACTTGAAGACTGGCTATAAATCAAGTCATATAAAGGAACAATTAGTTCAGGCCAGTATATGTGAAAAGTTTTCTTTCCTTATACGAGGCAAATTTCGGATATCCGGTTGGTTACCCCGTTCACAGGCAGATGGGGCGATGACAAACCTGTTGTTTGTTGTCCGCTTCAACCTAGTTCAAGGATTGATGCTCTAAGGAATTCGATTTTCAATTATCGGAAATCATCGACTTTATGTTGGTGATAGACACCACCTTGCACTGACGAGTGGCCAAACAGCCCGAAAGCGGTCTGCAAGTTTGTTCCAATAATTGAAAATCTATTGCGGCAGTTGTATCGCCAACAGTATATACAGGAATAACTTCAGTGAAGAATCCTGCACTGACACCTGTCGGATATAATCCAACGCCCTTCGTGGTATTTGTCAGGGGAGTAGTTGTTTTCTGAGAGGTGTCAGTAGATGTCAATCCATTAACCTACAGTGTAGGGAGTTGGGACTGACCTGAACGAATTGTTTCCTTAGATGAGTTGGTCGAATACAATTCACCTGTGAAATTGATAACAATTCCACCAGTCGAGTTATTGAAATGAACGACCTTGACAATAATTTTGATAAACAATTCCGCTAGTGAAATGTTGGGTTCCATTATGAGGAACAAGAATTCAGAGACATGAAGGTAATAATCACACTATTCTGTGCAAAGAAAATTGATTATTCTGTCCTGAGTCAACTCAAGATACGAGAAAACATTTTATTGTTAGAGTTGTAGAACAAATTCGGATAACCTATATTTCGTAGATTTCTTTTACAATTTTCAATTGTTTCATATCAACATATCTAAAGACTATTTTTTTACAATATATCAACTAAATTTACTTATGTTATTTTTTCATCATATTTTCTTGAACATTTCCTGTAATTGGATGTATATCTATCTATCAATAAGTGATTTATGGTTCATTTTATGTACATGAAAGGGTACGCAACAACTAATAAAATGTCTAGATGAAAAAGTGTTCTAGCACTTCAATATCAGTAAAACAAGACTTTCGCGTTGGAAGACAATAATATCGATAAATTGTTGAACTTTCTCTTCCAGCGTTGTTAAATTTATGAGTTTTATGATTCTTCCTCCTTTCTCCTATTGAATCTGCGAACATACGGAACTGGATGACATATGACTTTCATTCTGCGGTGATATATCAAAGCAATTTGAACCAGTATTTCCTCTAATTTTATTGGAATCAATGCAAATACAATTTTTAGCACAGTCATATAAGTAAAAATGTTGATGAATCTGACGTTTACAATATAGAAGCATGACAATTTTGAAATAGATAATTCAACTACAACAAATCAAAAACGTAACATAAATTTTGTTTGTGCATCTTGCAAAACAGTTGATTCCACTATTAAAAAAATTAAGTAATCCAAATGAAGAAACTTCAATGTTGTATAATATGGGTAATAAAAAATGTTGTATATATATTTTCGATTCGAGATCGCGAAAAATTGTATCTTGAATGTATCTAAAAAATTGTCAAATCCACCTTAATCCACGCGGCAATAATTAAACTGTACAAAAAACTTCAATTATGTACTCAAACTCCGTAACTGAAATTTTTGAGTTCCAATAAATACTAAATCAAGGGATTGATATGAAAAATAGTTCGTATATTAAAGGTTTCTAATTTGTCTTATATTATTTTGAAACATGATTTTTCATCAAGTGCAGATAAAGGGGAAAGTGGATAGAGGATTTATGTAACATTTTTTTGATTTTCAGAGAAATGAGTTTGAAGTTTCAAGCTGTTGCCGTTTTCAGCTTTATTTACACAAACATTTGATATTTTGAATATTACTGGATTTTTCCCAACACCAAATCGTTATTTTTACCACCTCGACACGTGTTTCGAAAACCAAGTGATAATCTTCAAGAGAAAGATCAGTTTAACCTTCCTCTTGAAGATGATCACTTGAAGATGATCACTTGGTGATCGAATCATCGTTCTCTTGAAGATGATCACTTGGTGATCGAAACACGTGTCGAAGTGGTAAAAGTAACGATTTGGTGTTGGGAAAAAACTCCAGTAATATTCATTACTACACCAAAGGTTCCAAACAGTGCATCACAAGTATTTGATATTTTATTTACAAAGACTCCTTCTGTAGTGATAACTACGAGAAAACACATATACGAGTAGAATGATATGTTTCTAGGAATAAAAGTAGTACCCAAGTTAGGGCAACTTTTGAAGATCTATGTTTCACGTGTCATTTGCGGAAAAGATACGAGGGCAGCGCTCGTAAATAAAAGCTAGTAATTTTTTTTTGTTGATCTGTTGACACTTACTTACCAAAGTTTCAGCCATTTTAGAGGTGCAGTTGTTGTGTAACAGTCGTTAGAGTGAGTTAATGTAAGTGGGAAATGGACAAAATCGAGAATCGAGCTGTCATTAAATATTTGTTTTTGAAAGGCAATACGCCTACGCAAATCAAAGATGAGTTGAATTCAGTGTATGGGTAATCTGTACCATCATTTACCACAGAGAAATGTTGGGCAGCTGAATTTAAACGTGCCCGTAAGAGCTTGGATATCGATGAACGTTCGGGAAGTCCAACAACTGCAACTACCGACGAAAACAACGCCAAAGTTCACCAAATGGTGCTAAACTCCCGCGAAATCAAAGTGAGAGAGAAAGCAGAGATTATGAACGTGTCAAAAGAACGTTATTTTGTGAAAAATTTGTAATTTTGGTATCACTTTTCCATCCTGTACCAGTTGGAAGCAATTTGTGATGCATGTTTGGAAACAGCTGAGCAATGTATCATCGGTGGTTCGACAAATTGTTCCATTATCCGGGAGTCGATTCAATAACCAATAAGTTGTTGAAGAGACTCCCGGACAATTCCGTCGAATGCCTTTGGCACATTATAAACAGTTCCTTGGCTCTCAGACACTTCCCCAGAAGGTGGAAGCATGCGATCGTTATCATGATCCTAAAACAGGGTCAGAACCAGCTGTTCCCACAGAACTATCGCCCGATTAGTCTGCTCTCGTCGGCGGCTAAGCTGGCTGAAACAGTCGTTCTGCAAAGACTGAATGAAGAAGTCGAGGACCGAAATGTTCTGCTCTGAGATTAGTCGAAACTACCATCGCGGAAATAAATCAAAACAAAAAAGTTCATATAGTTTTGTTAGACATTTCGAAGTCCTTCGACCATGTATGGCACGAAGGCCTTCTACATAAACTAATTACGTTCGACCTTGGGGCCAGATCGGGTGGATTGGGTCTTTCCTGAAAGACAGAACATTTCAGGTCTGACAACAGAGAGATCCTCGCTGGAGTGCCACAGGGGGCTGTGCTCTCTCCGACGCTGTAGTCACTTTACACCAGTGACCTGCCGAGGTCTGACACGGCTCTCCTCTCATCTTCCATGGTTCGGGAGCTCGATGTCGTCTACATGCAACGTGCATTGGACGACCTCGAGCGCTGGTACCTCGAATTAAAGATCCGAGTGAACCCGAACAAGACCTAGGCAATAACCATGGGAAGAACGATATCTTCTCCGGCCAGAAAAGTGAGGATCTCTGTAAAGGAAGATCGACTGACAAGCGCGGGTAAAGTACCTCGGCCTTCTAATAGACCGTAGGATCACCTGGAACCCGCACATTACAACCGTGAAGGCAAATATCGAGGGTCGGATCAGAAGTCTGATCTACAAAACGATGTTCAAGCCTGTCATCATGTATGCTTCAGGCGTCTGGGGACAAGCAGACACGTATAATATCTTCATTCTGGAGAGATTGCAAATCAAGTTAATGAGGGTAATTGTGAATGCTCCTTGGTTTGTGCGGAATGAAGCCATCCGCAGAGATTTGCAGCTACCTTCAATTAAGCAGTTCAGTCGAGAAATCGGCAAGTCTTTGATTGCGCAGAAACCCACGATAATCCTTTAGTTAGGGAAGCTATATATTATGCTGTAGACGACCCCTCCCGATATAGAAGACCCAGACACTCTGTCGAGTGAGGCCCTCATGTCCCCCGTTAAAAAATGAACAATATCTTCATCCAAATACCCCAGTCAGGTAGGGGTCCACGTGAAGGGCGGCACTGATGTCTGACGACATATTCATACAATCAGTTTTGACCCGTTTGTCTTCCTGACGAACCTCAGTCCAAAGGGTAAGGGAGCCAGGCTCCAACCTGTTTGAACCCAAGATGGCTGTTGACGAATTGTTCCATATAGCTCATTTTTCAAAGAAGTCCGTATTTTTACTTGAGAGAACTACTTTTTCATACCATGATATAATTTCTCAGGTGAGCTGAGCTACGTCGAATAATATTATTTTCCCAACTCCCGTCGCGTTTCAGAAAGAATCAATTTTCATTCGCCTTCGACAAGAACGTGTATTCGGGTTGCAAATACATGATTCTCTCTGCATTTTCGTATCCCGACAACTTCAAAGATGCAAAACCTCATTTTCCAAGAAACGGCATAATGGACCTCTTTTCTTTGAACGCATTAATGGTATTTGACAAAATAGAAATGCATTTTCTTCGTAGTTATAGATAGACGATGATAAAAAGGTGTTATTTTTTTACATACTTCATGTGAATTCGTGCACATACAGTGCTTTTCTTTAAAGTTAAAAAAAATCTGTTTTGAAATCTGTTTTTCCGTTAATCAGCTGCCGCCCCCATACGAACGACAACTCTCAGAAGTTGAGAAACTTGTGCGAGCTAAGGACTAACGAGGTCTTACCTTTTAACGTGTGATTCCTAACATTCATAACCTTTTATTTTTTGAATGGGTCAACTCAAAAAAATTGAAATTAGGGATAATGAAATTAATGCATGAATACTTTATTTTGAAGTGGAATTGACAGATGAAACTTCCAAGATGGCGACTGGGCGCCGTCTGGGAAAAAATTAAATCTTTCCATTTAATTTTTTGAAGCTCCTGACAAATGCTTCACAACCCTAGAATTTAATGTCAATATCTTCAACTACTACAAAATGGCGGAACTTTTAATAATTGCCTGAATACATTGGCATTCAACTACATAATATGAGGTAATAAGCTTGAGGTCAGTTCAGCATGAACTTCTTGGCATATGAACAGCCTATCCGATATTTCACGTCGAACATTTTCGTTTACGTCAATATCTCTACAAATATTTATTATTCTCTGCCGTATATCCAATATTGAAGCAGGTTCAGTTTCGTGCACCTTTTGCTTCAATTAGCCCCATAAAAAAAGTCCAAAGGTGTCAAATCTGGCGAGCGGGCTGGCCATTCTGTAGGAGCTCGACGGCCAATCCAACGATCGGGAAAAGTAGTATCCAAATAGTTTCTTACTTGTCTGGAGTAATGTGGTGGTGTTTCATCTTGTTGGAATACAATATCCATATCGAATACATTAGGATTCGCTTCGACGATTTCAGTGATGAGAGGGTCAACAGTAGTTTCCAGCATATTCAAATACAGTTCCCCTGTTAAATTTTGATCAACAAATAGAGGTCCTACAATATGGTTTCCCAATATTCCTGCCCAAACGTTAATTTTTTCTGGATATTGGGTATGTGTTTCCCGGAAAACATGAGGGTTGGTGTCATTCCAATAACGACAATTTTGTCTGTAAACATTGCCGTTTGAAAAAATGTAGAATTTTGTTCTTCGATCAGGGTCATTTTCAGTTAATTGGTGTACCATTTTAATTTCGTATGGATGATACATATTTCGCTTCAAAAGTCTCCACACAGTAGAAGGAGACACCTCACAAACATTCTTGACGGCATAAGTAGACTGTTCAGGATTTACCATCATCTCACCAATTATTTGCACTTGCTGTTATTCCGGAATGGACGGATGACCTGGTGACTTTTTGTTATGTTCACTACCGGTAGTTGTGAATTTGGATACAAGTTTCCTCAAATATTTTCTAAAGATAGGACGATTCGGAAAACGTTCATTGAAAATTCTTTCGGTCTCGTGAAAGTTACGTGTCGCACCGTAAATAAAAATCGCTTCAATTTTTTTCTCCCAATGGATCAGAATTGACCATTTTAGAGATTGTTAACGTTTAACTTTCTACTAGTAAAGCCCAAAACTAAATGAGAATATTCTAACTGAACAATGATCATTGTCGTACTGACATTTTCTGTCGTTTTTATAAACAAAAAATAACTCAAGAAACCTTATCGGGTTGTTGGAATTGCCATATGGCAGATAAAAAGGAATATTTCTAGAAATATCGATATTAATGTGTTTGTCTTCAGGAAATTATTATTTCGCTATACAATAGCTTTCTCAAGCGTCAATAATAACTTACTTTTAAATTACTTACAACTATTTTATACGCTTGTAATTTTGAATTAACTTATTATTAACGCTTGAGAAAGCTATTGTATAGCGAAACACGTGTCGCGGTTTTTGTAAAACCTTTTATAGTGAAAATCATACAATAAAATGTATTACAATAAAATGTATTAATGAGTTTCAATATGGATTTTCGACCAGTTCTAGTCAATCATTTTATATCATATTAGACAATGGAAGTCCAAACTAATGAAATTTGCAATGTTGAGATAGTTAATTTTTCACTGTTATAGTTAAAATAAATCAATTGTGAAATATGCTATTCATAGTGAAAGAGTATGAATCGCCAAAAAATTAATGTGGTTCTGGGTTTCGCCATATTCGTTAGGAGAAGAACGCTTTAGTGAATGGTAACGAAGTCGTGCGGAATTATACACTTTTGCATTCAATTATATAATTTCATTCACTAATATCAATACATATTATGAATAAAATGGAAAAATAAATAACGTTAGTTACATGTACAAGTGATATAAATACATGGATAGTTTTATTTCTCATTTTTCATTATGATTTCCTACCACGTAGTAACGGCTAGATCCATCAATTTTTGAATGAAATATTCCTCCGACGTGTCTATCTGTATGCCTGTCTGAACGCGATAATAAAAACTTCCAAACGGATTTTCATACAGTTTTTACCAATGGACGGAGGCAGGTTTACTGGTATAATGTATCAAAACTTTGTGTGAACTGCTTACTTAAAATATGACGATGGTATCCATAAGAAATCGAGGCGAAACTGCTAGCCGTTATATCTCCAAAAGCACACTTTTCGGTAAAAACGAAAACCTTGTATGGGGAGATACTCCATTGATCATTCCACAATGAACTGGGATGTTCCCGAACGGTAAAGGATATTCCCATACATTTCCTGATATTTCAGAATGTTCTAGAACGTTGTGGAATTCTCTTGAATACTCTCGATGGTTTTAGACTGTTCTAAAACTTCCCGACCCAAATTTTTTAAAAAGCAGGCCTTCCAGGTAAAAACCGGAACCGTCAACAGGTTTATATGACACTGTGAAAGAAACAAATGTAAGCGTTACGACAAGATCAAACTTGCCATATTCATGTGCTCTGCTTGGTAGCTGGACTCAAAACTCCAGCATTGTTCTTAGGGACAAAACACAAACACTACAGGAAAATGGCGATTCACATTGGATTTGAATCACTGGAGATTGAATCTCTTTGGAAAAACCTTCTCAGGAAGTTTATTCCACATAAACGCAGTACTCTAAATGAAGTGAAGTACGAGATGTACTGAGTTGAACCTCAAAATGATGAGCAGCTACAGTCTATCGCGTATTTCTGATATGTACCCGCTCTTGGTGAAATTAAATGTGCCACTTCCCGTGAGAGTATCTTCAGAAGAGAGACAAATTCCCAACATTTCTTTGATGTTCCAGACTATCAAGGTTGCAAATAATGTCCACGTCTCCAATCAGACGGATGGCTCTTTTCTGGATGGAATCCAGCAGCTTCAGGGTATGAGAATAATACTCCAAAAAGGTCTGATATGAGCTTTGTGAAGGATCAACATTTGCTGAGGTGTGTACAGTTTTCTGGTTTGGAACAGTGTTCCAAGCTTTTGAGAATCCGCATTTACAATTCCAGCGACGTGATTATGCCAAGACATATTGGTGTCCATTTTAACCTCCAACAAACTTATCAAAACAGAAAGCGGAATTGTGTATCCTGACATTATATCCGGTTCGGAGCTACCAAGTAGAGCACATAAATATGGCAAGTGAGATCTTGCCGAAACGTCGTGATATAATGTCAAAGAGGAACGGATGTACGTACATCCCGGGGATACATCCGGAATATACGAGCTTTCGGGAAGTATTATTTCCTTTTTCTGGAATATCTGAAATAAAAAATTGGAATAAACAATAAATTAAAGAACATATGAAAGTAACTCACTTGCATTCATTCACACAAATAAAAACGGTGTCAGATGAAAGATGTGACAAATTTTGAATATTCTGTCATATCACCAGACAAAATGGATTTAAATAAACTTTTGAATTATATAAATAATCTGCTAAACCACAAGATCTTTTACTCAGTCTGCAGTTACTTTTATGTGAGATGATACGAGAACTCACCAATGTAAGCAAAATGTCCTATACATGGAATACTGTATATCACATTAGATTTTTCTAATGCAATACTTGCAAGTTTGCAAGTGTTGTAAAACTATTTCTCACCTATATTCTGAAACTAAAACTCCCCTCACGTGTTGCAGATATTCTTCTTTCCTAATTATCCATATTTTGAGACAGAAAAAAACTGAGGTGTGATTTGACTGAACTTCGAAATTTTCTCCAAAAATGAGATTGAATGTATATGATAATGGTAAACATACCATGATTGAAAACTGAAGAACTTCACAACATTTAAGTTTATAAGCAGTTTTTTTTCGCTGATCCTTTTTATTTCTCAACTTCCTCGACAGAGGTCTAAGGAGTTATTTTTATAGTGGAGATGAAAATACCCAAAGAAGATCGATAAAAACTGCTTTTTCTCTACAAAAAAATTACTTACTTTATTTACATTACTTTATTTACCTACTTTTATTTACAAGAGTAAGAACAACCCTGGACCTATTTTTTTATTTGAATAAGAATCCCTATATACATTCGTAAGCAGTATATGTGCTTACATATTCATGAAAGTTGTATGTTAGGAATCACACGTCAAAAGGTAAGACACCGTTAGTCCTTAGCTCGCACAAGTTTCGACTTCTGAGGGTTGTCGTTCGAAGGGGTGCGATAGCTGGTTAACGGAAAAAACATATTTCAAACACGTTGAAAGGTAAGACCTCGTTAGTCCTTGAAATTAGGAATCAGCCTTAACTTTTGAAAGAAATAAATCCAATGAGAGTTATTATTATGATGATCACAATAAACTAAACTGATTGTATATGTTGGACAATACTTGAACAATATAAATTTATATTGCAGAAAAATCAGTTTGTTAATATGGTTTTTCCTATCGGTGCTTCTTGTATATTCCTGTCGTCGTGTGCCTGAAAAAAACGAATGATAGATATCTTTGGTGTATTCTGGTATATCTCAAAGTTTAAATTATGAAAAAATGGAACTGAACTTTTGAAATAGGTATAATAAAAATATAAATTTCTTCAAGTAGTAAAAAAACATCATTTCCCATATTTCGTGTCAAAACTAATAATATCTAGAACTGAGCACTAATTACCACAATCTATGTCATACTAAACGATTGCAATGGCCTGAAATCGTCTTTTGGGGCGAGACTAGCATAACCCTACTCTGTTCATTAAAAAAGTACCTGACATGAATACTTTATACACTAATGACAAATAAAAAATTGTGTTGATTTACCTATATCAACTTATAAGTAAACTATTTCTTGGAATTAATATACAACACATTCATTGTGGTGCATAATCTTTAAAAATAGTTGTGATAACTTATTGTTATGTTGTTGAGTATGCTATGATAGTTTATAAAATGCGTAGTATTGAACTTTTCATGTTACCATAGCGTTAGAGGCAGAGTTAAAAAAAAATCACTGTGTCATCCAAATAATAAAATAAGTGGGAACAATATTTCTTCAAAAGAAATTACACTTGCGTAACATTCAACACGTTCATCATTAACGATGACAAGCATTAATCTGACCATAGAATAACAACCTCAATGAATTACATTTTTGGTGTTTCGTCCTCCATTAATACAAGGGTCTTTTTTTACCTAGCTAAGGCCGGTCTGGGAGTTCTGAACAAGTTTTATACTCTTAGCCGGTCATATATCATGTCGGAACAATAAATTACTTGAATGAAGTCTTAATCATGTTTCGAAAATAATGAATGTGCTATCAATTTTTGTGGCATGCATGGCCATTGTGACTGCCGTATCAAAATAGAAACAATTGACTGTTGAAATTTATGGGACATTGTTGTAAGAAATGAAAGACTATCGATTGGTGGTTGGCATAACATGCCTGTTTTCTACGTGGTATTTGGAGAGATATACCAAACTGATTTTTTGTCTATAAATTGTAAACAAAAAGGAATTTGAAGTATGAAACCGATGGCCAGCCTGTACTTAAGCTATCAACTAAATCAATACATCCGCCTCTCTCTGTGACGCAAAAATATTAAAATTTTGTCAAGTCGGTAGAATTCATGATTTTCCGGGAATTTCTACCCGGAATCATTGATGTGTGTCAGAAAGTGAAGTTTGTTAAATCGCACGTCGAAAATAGTATTGAAGGTTTGGGGTTTGGGAAAAGTGCTTGTTATGGATTTATTCTACGCCAGAGGTGCCAGTTTTACCTTTCACTTTAATTTTATTGAAATGAAGAAGTGAACATGTTAAAACATATTTGTGTTAAATTCATATCAATACAGTATCGGAAACAGTTTTTGAAAACAATTATTTCTGTGTTGATAACGTTAGCAAACCGATCCCAATAATATTGTTACTGAATTTTTTTCACTGTATTTAGAATATATGCAGTTTCTAGTTTTATTATGACAATTACTCGCCAAGTCTGATGATGTACTTGTAGAGCGAACCTTCATTCAAGAATTGAAAGTTCTCACTATTTCAAATTTCAAGTAACTATATTTTTGTAAGTGTTTCTTCGAAATATTTGCCATTGGCCAAGAAGCAATTTTGAATTTCTGTTTTTGTGATTCAACCACCAGGAACTCATGGCAATTATCGACTATAGTGAGAAGCATTATTCATAACGGTGATACTATTGGTTGATATATTGGAACTCCAGTGTCTCGTGGCAAATAAATCTGAATTAGGTGTCACTAAGGTTCAAATTGTCCATTCGGTATGTCTTTGAAAACATTAAGATAGGTATGCGATGTTCAACCTAGCAAAGAGACGTTGCTTATAAATCCAAATAAAATATAAATGGCCAACCTGTGCTTAACTTATCGACAAAAGCAATACATCCGCCTCTCGCTGAAACAAAAACACAATGTTAAAAAGTGAAGGATATTAGATCAGAAGTGTATTCGAGTGAACTGTTGTCTGACTATTTCTTATGAATATCGTTAAACCTAAGAATGGCAGGAAGTTGAAGGACGTTCGCTGTCTAGTCCAGGATGTAGCATAACAATTAATCAAAAGCAAGCCGGAAGGAAGCAGTTCTGCAGAATGCGTTCTTCCAATAGAAATTTGAATGTTTGCTCAGAAATTGGCTGATTTATGATAATGAGTCAACACCAATGAATAAATCTCCCATTAGCAGATTTTTTCGTCACATGCTATTCTTTAAAAACATCATTGGAATTTACTTCCTGATTATTTTATGACGTTTCTAGGTTTCCACTCTTTTCGAATCGAAAACTTCCCAAAGATGAATCAAATATGGAGGGTGAATTATAAATTTGTTCAGAGCTGTTACTCTTGGATATAATTTGGATAAAAGGAATTTTTGTTACTTGTTAGTAAAAACAATGGCGACGAAAAACAACCTTGGTCAAAGTGTGAAAGGAGAAAAGGATTCACGTTATTTTTGTCAATTCAATAATTCTAGAAAAATTTGGTAATGATAAACTTTTGAAAAATCAAAATGGCTGAAGTGGCAGTTTTCGATTGGAATATTTTTCCTCAAAGGTATGTTAATAAGGGTACCCTTATTGTACATGCAAGTTGGGCATGTATTGACATGTGACTAAGCAGTGAAAAATTGAAATTCAACTTTCTTCCTAGAACTACAGCTCGGAATTTGTATACTGAACATGTACATTGAGTAATTTATCATGGCCGAAATTATGAGAAACACAACGACGAATTCGTGAATACTTAGTTATTCAGTTCCGTCTGTTCGGTGATATACTTCATTCTCAAATCGTATAGCTTTATTCCCAAGAACTATAAAATGAATATCAATTAGATATGCTCATAAATGTGTGAAACGAGCATTTATGGCTAGTCTGTAATTTCTAATTATAGAAACGATAATTGGCCAGATGAATAATTATAAGCAGTTTTTTGGTGGCGGGAAATTACCAAATCGGCGAACTGAAAATATGTTAAAGTATGTTCATCAAAAATTTCTTCAAAACCAGACGTTATAAATAATATTTATTATTATGTTGTTAGAAATTGACATAGTATCAATGAAATGCGTCGTTCGTAAATGAACAGCAAACAAATCACAACCTTCCTAATTAACATGTTGATACTTGAGAACAACCTCACATTTTATGGACCATGGAAACATCCATTTACGAAACTTTTTTTTTTCAGAAAATGATTGCAGATATCCCGACCAAATACGGATCAACATCAAATATAAGTATACAGCAACCGGAACTACAGCGCTTTCTAGTATAATACTAATTACTTTAACTAATTTATTGTCAGTCGTTTGGTAACGAATTTTATACTCGTATTATTAGTTTGTATATTCGTTCCATAATTAAGAATACGAATATAACATATAAAAAGAATTGGAAGTTATTACCTAAAATGGTCGTCGGAGGACTACTTGTTGAATACGCTGCAATATGGAAACTGGTTTTAACTCCGGTAACCTAGCTTTATGAAGTTGAAAATACTCATACAGCTAGATAACCAAAGAAAATATCAGTTCCACTACGGATGGCGATCAGAAGAACACATGTCTATAGAAAAATTCCGCGTTTGCACATTTTTGGAACACGTGATACTGCCGGCACATTCCGCACTAGAGGTTATAGCGAGGATTAAAAAAATTCGAGATTGAAACTCAATCTACCATCGCACATAAAGAACTGATCAAGCGGCTGTTTCTTTGGCAAGTGGGACGATTTGCTTTCCCCATCCGACTTCGGTTGTCGGCCACTTCTCGAAGTTTGTCGTTAGGAAAACCAGTTTCAAAAGCCAAGCCCCTATGTCACTATGTTGCCAAACTTTCTACTCTCAAGGCAATATTTGGATACGAATTGATCTGAACGTGCGATCATGAATTTATTACTCTCAAATCATGATTAACTTCTTAACATTGTGAGCATCTTTGCAAAACGTCGGCTGAATTCAAACTGAACTCAAAGTTCTACCTAAATGTATTCTTTCAAACCCTCTTTATTGGAACCCATCTGTGTCGTCATAAACTACCTGTAACCTACCTTATCCATCTAAAAAATCGTAACGATAATCCTGATCCTTTTCAAACCACAAGTGTCATTTCTGCCATTAACCCGGTCGACATGCACAAAGGCATCATTTTGTGGTGAAAGTTTCACTCACAGCCGAAGTACCGAAGCATTAACGTTTTATGGTAGTTATGGCACAAAATATTTATACAACCATTTTTTCTGAAGTACTATTTCAAATGTATGGAGAAAATAAAAGTTTGCAATATAAAAATAAAAACGAGATGGATTTGCGGAGAGCCAATTCAATTTCACATTTTAAATAACAAATCACACTTGCTGTGAAATTAGTTATGATTTTAGTGATCCTTTTTTAATGCATTTTCCTTGTGAGCATCAGCCGATTTGACAAAAGATTTTTGAACGCCCTATTGGCTTTGAGTTTCAAATCATTTTTTGAATTCACCAACAAAATTTTAGCCATTTTAGATATAAGTTGATAATTTTGAAAACATCACAAGATTGGGCCATCCAGGCGCTAAAACGACAAAACATTTCTGAGAAACTCTTGAGCCATAGCTTTACGTTTGTCATAAAAAATTAGCGAAAGATACCTTTTTTAGGAGCTAGCTGCAAAGCTATTACCTGAAATAATGAAGATGTATCTATTTTCTGTGCAATGCGAAAACTATGTTAGCGAAATTATCTGAAACAAACAGAACGTAGCAATTTGAAAAGATTTTTTCGGTTAAATACGGGAGTAAATTCAACTCAAAAATGCCTTTGTGGTGTTTCTTCAAATTGGTCGTGATATTTCTAACCTGTTTAATCAGAAAGAATTGAAATTTTATACATTTTATGTAAAAACATTGTTCAATATTGAGGCAGTTAACAATATCCATTATTCAAACAGTGGGTTCATACGATAACACTGGTCAACAAAATTTCAACTGTTTTATTGTCACATGAAAACTTATATCAAACTTTGGATCTACTAGGGTCACTAATCAATATTGTATCAATGAAAAAAAATTGACACCACAGGTTTTTGTCTTGGCATCAAAGCATATATTTTGATGAAAATTACAAAAATCAACTATACTCAGAGAAATTATTACTTACTGTACAATAAATATTTATGATTTTCGTGAATATTTGTCTTCTGGTAGGTCCCTAAAAACATTTCCAGGCGATTTTTTCCTGGCCATTTAGTTCTCCTTCAGAACTCTTATCCTTCATAAGTTGTCGTATTTGTTAGCCTACAAATATTCTCCCTTCAATTTTCGCGTCGCTGGGTTTGGGGAATTTCTCTTTCAGAAATAAAAATCCACTGACATCTTTGCGCATAGCTTTTACAAATTTTTTCATCAGAGCGAGTGCAACGGTGGTAAAAGTATGTCATCAGGGTTCACTAAAGGCTTATTTTTAACATTGTTACGGCCTGGAGTGACTCACGCTTGAGCCACATTTTATTTTAATAGTGACTTTTTTGTCTCTGCTGTCCCATTCGCAAATAAAACAGCAAAATTTTGTGTAATCAACATGTAGTCCTAGCAAATAATAACTTACTTTTAAATCGACACAAATTTACCCTGTAATTAAATGTTTCAAGAAGAAATCTCATATCTTCGTAAGTCTCTTCCATAGCAGAACCATGAGCAACCGGCACTGAAGGGTGTTCGTTTCTGTTATACAGCAAAGCTGCTTTCAAACTAGTTTTTGAGAAGTCAATGAACAATCGCCAGTGACTTGGATCATATTCAAAATTCAATAAATTTATCACAACATAAATATTATGACAATGGACTAAATCATTTACTATAGAAAAGTAAGCTTTTATTTCATCGTCACAATGTCGAAAATGAAATGAAAGTAAATTCCAGTCCTTCAATCTAAACCCCCAAAAGCTCAGTCTGTTTTTTAGACAAATTCAAATCACGTACTAAATCGTTTAAATCACTTTGTGTTTGCGGTTCATAACTTGGGTCACTATCTTCATATTCCTCATGCGAACAAGTTCTTCCGGACAGGAATTCCGACTATCTAGTTCTAGTCGATTTGGAGGCATCGGCACAAGCAGTTCGGGACTATTACCGAGGACAAGTTTGGATACTGGATAGTATGTTTGGACTTCGTTGTAATGCCTTTGATTTTTGTTTGGCTCAAATAAAAGCTCAACCTAATAGAAGTCTCACACACGTTACACAACATTTATCTGGGACCCAGAATTTATCTTGATGCTGCACAGTAAATCCAAAATATTCTTAAAAGCACTGTTCAATTAATGGGGTGAAATTTCGACGCTGGAATGTAAAAGCTGATTCTTCATACACATAACAAAACTGTCAGGGTTAGAACACTTTCGTTGCATATTTGCGATGTACCTAACGAAAATAAAATGTATGTTAGCTGATGCAATAGGTAAACAGCCGCCTAAATGACGTATTTTAGGTCAGAAATCTGTTAAAACTCTGTTTTTCCGTTAATCAGCTGTCGCCCCCATACGAACGACTACTCTCAGAAGTTGAGAAACTTGTGCGAGCTAAGGACTATCGAGGTCTTACCTTTTAACAAGTGATTCCTAACATGAATACATAGCTGTCACAAAAAAACTGTATGTGATTGAAACAAAATTATTATATATTTATAATGGGGGTAGGCCAACATAAACAAAACACATCACAAAGTTCATGTGACAAAAACACTGTGTAATGGACAGAAATGCATTAATTGAAATGACGTGAAACTCAACTATTCATTTGTTCATATGCTACTGACGAGATTTCTAGGTCATTGTTAAATGTCTAGACTTTCTACATCTGCGAATATATCAAACATGAAAGTTGAAGAATTAATAAAATAAAAAAGTTATACAGTGGAGAGATAGTCCTCGTGACCACACCTATCTGACAACTGGGGATTCACACGAAGAGTATTCTGTGAGTCAGAATTGAGAAACCACAAGACAATAGTGGAAAAAATATCAATCATGTTTGATCATGTTACAGAATAAACTGAAACTTCTACAAATACATGCAACTTTTACAAACACACTTCTACAATCCACGCACAACTTTGATTACTTTTGTTTTCATAGATACCTAATTAATCAGTTAATTGAAGCAAATGCAAACATTCAATTCGATTTACCAGATTTACACGACTTGCCCAATACCAAATTGATTTTTCGAAAATGATGGGAATGATAATAGTGTTTGTTACAGTCTGTCGATAGAAAATTATTCTGTTGATTTTTCCAAATAATTAACGTGTTGAAGAGCCCGGATAAAACATATGATTACCTTTAATTGACGATTGAAATTTTCCAAATGAAATATGTAAAAAAAATATGTACAAAATATCCATTTATCCATATTTGATCTCGAAAATCACATTGATAATGTCGATATCACTGATAGAAGTGTGGTCAGTAGTTATTTGAAATATTCTTCTCAACCTTTTTTGGCATACAGGCTGAACTCGAGCTATAGTCATTTTCATTTAAGAAAAGTTGAAGAAAAGTTCATAAGTGTCAATTATAAGGTATTTTCAAGTAAAAGTACTCCGGGACTGGCATGTTACAATTCCTGATAAGATTTTTTGAGGTTATTTTGTTCAAACTAATTGTATCCCCAGCTAGGAAGTGAAATGAAACTGATGGAAGCAAGAATGAAACGATTATTTTGTTCCTGATTATCTGTTTCAATTGTTTTTTGACATTTTTTATTTGTATAGTTGATGACATTCTTTAATTTTTGTCATTTTGTCATTTTTACATGTAAGTTTTTGTAATACATTGGTTAATTCATTTCATAACCCAACTTTACCTCAAATAGTTTTAATCGGATGGTTTTCGGTTTTTCCCAGTCCCAAATAATAATTTAAATTTGTCATACCTAGTCAGCATTCGGAGAAGTCGTCTAACGGTTTGTTTTTAAGAAACGTTGAGATACTATACGATATCCTCTTTCAACTTTGCAAATGGTCTTCATTTGATGATGTTGTTGACTTCAGAATGGAAATATCGTTTATTGAAAGCACTGTTCGTCGATGGTTTGCGAAATTTCGTTCCGGAGATTTTAGTTTCGACGATGAGCCCCGCAGTGGTCGACCTATAATAATCCAGGACGAGGATTTGAGGACCCTGGTGGAGACTGACCCATCTCTATATATTTTTCAAATAAAGTTTGTGAATATCAAATCGTGAGATGTAGTTAATGAAACAAGTAGAAGATATTTCCTGAATCATTTGTGTGTTTGAATGAATGAAATATAGCCTTCTATTATCGATGAGGTATTTTCATTGTTAGATAGAAAATTATATGTCAAATGACTGCATCATTGCCGGGTGACAGTTAGATATTACGTAGATGAAAAGTTATGTGTTATTTAAAGTCATGGATACATGATTTGAAATGACAATGAAATATTTTTGATTTTCTACTTTTACAATAATATTCACAAAGAAAAACAAATTTCCAAGAGAAGAAAAAATTAACAAAAAATAAAATAAAATATTGTTTTTGTCAGATTAAGCGAATCCCTCTAGATAATCGTCAGATTATGAGACAGCACGTCTAAAACATAAAGATTAACCATATATAACTTAATCTGACGCGCTTGAGTATTTCGAAATTTTTTGCACTGTTAATGGCCGCGAGCTTGCGTCAGATCGAAATCGTCATATTATTGAATGAGAGCTTTTTCTGTTGCACTTAACACCCCTTTAGAAAATCTGACGCGCTCGATTGAATTTTTTTCAGAAAATGGGTTATAAACTCACTCCGATCTAGAATGAAATGTTCGTAAAATGATGAAGTGGGTTATGAGAACAAAGATCTGAAAATATATTACACCTACTGGACTGTTCCGTCTTGTCTACACTCGAGTCATTAAACTGCGTCTTTTAAATGTTTTGAGTACGTATATAATTCAATAAGCTTGTTGTAATCTCAATCGTAGTACTCCATTTCACATATGAAGACGTGACTGATGAACTGCTTGATGAAACTGAATCAGTAAATTACAAAAAGGTTCGGTCGAATTAATCAAAATGGGGAATATGTCTTACAATCTAAATAATTCTTAGATTACTCGTATATAAGAAAAAGATAGCTAAGAGGAAGACAAAGTATTTAATTTTTCATTATCCTCAAGTATATACATTCGAAGGATTGCATTTTTTAGAAAATATTCAGTCACCAACCTAGGCTGATCCGAATTGAGTGGTCTGAATAGAAACTAGGTTCATACTTATAACATTCGGTTTGAGCTCCTAGTCAAAATCTATTAGGCCAAGATATGAGCTGAAAAGGAAGTGAATAACCTTCTCGTACTGAAGAATTTCAGTTTGAACCTAATATTCAGATGACGATGCTCGTTATGTTCATGAATAAAAAAATGTTGAAAAAATATCTCGAGAAAACATTCAAAAATACATTTCTTCAACATCTTCATTTCAAATAACTTTCCGCTTCTTTTTCGAGGTACCCGAACCCGTTCCTTATCAGATGGAGAAAAAGTAATTTCAGGAAAGTCTTTCAGGAAAACGAAACTTTGCCTTTATGCCTTCATCAAAGTACAGTAATCACACTACAGTAAAATCCTCACAGGAAAAATATAGAGAAAAACTACTTTTTGGCTTCATACTTCTACACCATAAAACAAAAAATGTGTTGAACTTGCAAAGCGAGCAAGAAATAAATAAGCTACAATGAAAACAAGAAGACAAAAACAATTTCTTCCCAAAAAACTATCTCTCCTGAAAATATTTTTTTTTTCAATTTGAATAGAGTAGTAGCACAAATACCTTTACCTTTTTTCTTTTTTGAAATACCTATTGACTGTTTTTTTTTCTTTTTATTTTTGTCTTCGCCCGCAGTCGTCCTTTACGATCACATCGTGTGGTTTACGATCACATCGTGTGGGGATGTTCAAATCGTCTTCTTCAATAAACAGTTTTCATTTGTCGTGAATAATTTGCTTGTCAGTACCTATCACCTGGAATGTCAGCAATTGANTAAGACGTGTTCAGAAACTCTATATAATTTGTGATAGTCTTAAATACGATAATCAGACTGTTTCGGATGATATTCAGGAACTCTCACATTCATGGTCGATAATAACAACGTGTCTTCTCAAATATTCATTATTGGGTACAGAATTAATAGCTATCGATACCCAGATATTAGATTTTCATATAATAGCATAATCATCAACAAAACTCACTATGGATTCGTTTGCCTTTATATGGAAATATGGGCCACGGAGTGGCCCTGGAAGATTACCTTGAGAGACGCCATATTCAAGAAACCCATATTCACTGATAAAAGTCACATATATTATATAACACATTGCTTGCGATGAGTAAGATAGCTTATAATCAGTGAACAAGGTGTTTCTCCAAATCCAATACCCGCCATGACTTCTAGCAGTATATTTATGTGTACGTTCATTTGAATCTACAATGCATCAATATCTCAGCTCATTTCTTGGAGTAATAACAGGATTTCTCTTCTCAAAACTCAAACGAAAACATGTCTTGCTTTTTGATGGTGTATTTTTTAAGACTTTTTAAAAATTTTGGCTAGATAAGACAAAAGAGAATGGTAATTGAACATTTAATTTTTGTTTCCACCATTATGTTCAGCCATGATTGCAGCAACCTTAAAAGTTTGTGTGCATATTCCTTGGTTGAGGACATGTTATGATGTATGTTAGAGAAGCAGCAATATATATTTCATGATATTTTTTTAAGACAAGACACAAGCGGTGGTGATCAAGTTCATTTGAAAAAACCTTCCCAGGAAGTTTATTCCACATAAACATCTTGTGAAAGTATCTATAAAAGAGAGATAAATCTCGTCTGGTACATCTTCGATGTACCAGACTATCAAGGTTGAGAGTGATGTCCGTTACTTCAAAGAAGGTTTGATCTGAGCTTTATAAAGCATCAAAAGTTGCTGAGGTGTGTACAGTTTTCTGGTTCGGAACAGTGTTCCAAGCTTTTGAGAAGCATCCTTTGCAATTCCAGTGACATAGTTGTGCCAAGACATATTGGTGTCCAGTTTAATCCCCAACATACTCATCGAAGCGAAAAGCGGAATTGTCTGTCATGACATTATTATATCCTGTTCGGAGACATTTATCTTTTTGGAGAAAACCGATGCCTGGATATCAATGGCATTGAATTGAACCTGGTTACTTCCATCCCAATTCCCAATCACCTCTAGATCCTCATTAAGATGTGCAACCTCCTGCTGGCGGTGACGGATTCACATCCGCAGCCTATGATCTGAAATCCAAATGGAATAACGAGACAAGTGTGCTTTCATCAGCAAAGCAATATATTGGATTCTTGGTGTTTTTCAATAAGTCGGTGATATACAATAAAAAGAGGGTTGGAGACAATATGGATCCCTGGGGAACACCATCAATGCTGGGATCCATATTGTAACTCCTGAAATATTAATTTGAATTATATGGTGTGTTGGGCAATTATGAGTTGCCTTGAGTACAAAGTGCTTAGGGTAACTCTCGTATTTATTTGATACTGATCAATATAGTATCCGTCTAAAAAGCTTTCCATTTATCACATTATTCTCGTATGCGACCATTATTTTACACAGTATAGTGAGCTATCCTCAATAGACAGACATATGTCATGGCGGACTTTTTTGTAGACGTATCATATCAGTATGAAGTAAAGTGTTTTGTTATATCTTGAAGGGATTAGGCAACGTTTTCGATGAAGGTTTGCAGTGTAGCATCACCGCTTCGAGTTTCCATGGATAACATGTCATATTCAATGAATGCACACAAAAAATTAATGAATTCTATACATAAACCTTCCTCTTTAATCATCCCGTTTATTAGTGGAAACCCTATGAAAATCCGTTCGGTAGTTTTTAGGTTATCTCTTTCAGGCAGACAGACACGGCGAGGAATTTAATTTATAATACGTATTTACTGGTAAAAACCTGCAACTTCGTTCGAGGGGACTTCAGTTTCTTGGGTTTTTCCAGATTTTCAAATGTCTAAAAGTTTAATGTATTTTCCTTTGTTTGATTTATGGATAAATCGGTTCAAAAACTATAAATATGGTTAACCAAAAATCAGTTCAATCAACTGAGCAGTATTTTTTTCCAATAAATTTTCGAGAAATGTGTTGAACTTGCAAAGCGAGCAAGAAATAAATAAGCTACAATGAAAACAAGAAGACAAAAACAATTTCTTCCCAAAAAACTATCTCTCCTGAAAATATTTTTTTTTTCAATTTGAATAGAGTAGTAGCACAAATACCTTTACCTTTTTTCTTTTTTGAAATACCTATTGACTGTTTTTTTTTCTTTTTATTTTTGTCTTCGCCCGCAGTCGTCCTTTACGATCACATCGTGTGGTTTACGATCACATCGTGTGGGGATGTTCAAATCGTCTTCTTCAATAAACAGTTTTCATTTGTCGTGAATAATTTGCTTGTCAGTACCTATCACCTGGAATGTCAGCAATTGAATCCTTTCAAATTTCACTCTACCTATATAGATTATGTACAATCAGATAACTTATCCTCAGTTCACCATCATATCACCCGTTCTTCAGTTCATTTCTCCTGGAGTTCAGGGTTTTATGAGGAGTAAACCTAAGACTACTACCTATTATTAGGAGACAGTCCCTTCCCTTTACATTGTACATTCTAACGGGGACTTCGAAATTTTGACAATTGATAACGGCCATCTTGTTGAAAGTACATATGTCAAATTAGTTGTCATTCATTCAGTCTGTTCTGCCAAATCACCATGGACACGATTAAAGCATTCAAGAACGCATTCAAAATGGGTGTTCTGTTCGGGCAACGTACCGCGCGCTTTGCCCATTTTACGGTCGTCATAATCGTCCTACCACGAGGACTATTCGCAAAGTAATGGATACATTTGAGACCACTGGTTCAGTAAACGATCAGCCAACGAAACTCAATATCTGCCGAAAACATCGCCGCTATCCGTGAGAGTGTGCAGGATAATCTGAGGCAGTCGTTTTTGCGTTGCTCACATGGTCTCGGCCTTTCGCAGACCACAACTTGGCGAATTTTGCGTCGTGACCTGAGCCTGCGCCCGTACAAAATTCAACTGACCTAGGAACTGAAAGTAAACAACCATAGACAACGACGTGTGTTCGCTAAATGGGCTCTGTAGCGGTTGGCATCTGACCTATGAGGCCTATTTCTGGATGATTATGTACGTGAGCAAACAGAATTGTCGAATTTGGGACGATACGAATCCACATGAGATGTAAGAGCGGCCAATTCATCCCGAAAATGTCACTGTTCGGTGTCCATTTTGGGCTGTCGACGTCATCGGTCCATATTTCTTTCAGAACGACGTTGGCCAGCCATCACTGTCGACAATAGGTCGATGATTACCAACTTCTTTTGGCCTAAATTGGATGATCTGGACATCAATGATATGTTGTTTCAACAAGACGGCGCTATGCCACATTTGATATTCTGCACGAGCGATTTTAGGGCATGTTCATCTCATTTGGAGGTGATATGAACTGGCCACCGAGATCGTGCGATTTAACCCCGTTATACTTTTTCTTATGGGGTTTTCTCCAAGTCGCAGGTATTTGCGAATAAGCCACAAACTGCAGCGGTCCTCAAAGCCAACATAACCCATGCCATCGGTCAAATTCAGTCGGATTTATACGCCAACGTCGGGATTAAGAAATTTGATCCAAATTCGCGATTTTTCCACAATTTGAAAAAAAATTATTCGACATTCACTCACTATCGTTCGATGAACGTCTTCATCTTTTTCTGCACCTGAATCAACCAAAAAAAGGATTTTTTTTTACATTTTTTGAACTGGAATTTTGTTATCATTGTTTTTAGTATTTATATCTGTATGTATTGCAGAAAATATTTTTATTTTAATAAATGTCCCTTTGTTATTATAAATAAATTATTAATTTAAAATTCGTGCCATTTATTTAGTACTTTTTATGTTCGGTGTTGGTGCTTTTTAGTCCGTTTTGGTACTACATATTGACATTTATTCTTTTTAGTACATTTTCTCCGGATTTAGTACTTTTTGTTTCATGATTTAGTACATCATTGCATTTTCATTCTGGCAGGCCTGATTCTATTGCAATAATAAATGCTTCTAATAATACAATTTTTTTCTCAAATATCTTGTTCAGGCAGCGATCAGTAGAAAGCTTCGATTTTTGAGCCACCTTATTAACCCAACAAAAAAATTACGACATAATTCAAAATTATTTGTTTGGTTTTGATTGATGGGTTGAACAAACCAGGTACTTTACTGATTTGAGCAGATTTTTGCTAGTAGCAGTACGTTGGTTTGAAAATTCTTTTTTTCTACACCAAAATTTTGATATGTGTACCCATACCTGCCACCAAACATCAGATGTGTCGAAAGAAAGCATTTCACAGTTTTGTTGTCAAGGAAATTGAAAACCTTGATAGTATAGTTCATATTAAAAATTCAATCTGTATCATCATCATTCTCCTAATTAGATTTACAAATCTGAATATGAATATTCTGTAAGTACGTTTATTCAGACAAACAGATGAAGATGTAATCGATTTGTTCAATGAAGACCCCAATTATATTTTTCTTCAAAAAATATGATGCACCATCCATCAGACTTATTTGTACACTATGATTTACACCTAAGATAAGTTTTGCCATTTGAAATAGGTAATTATATTCACAGGAAATGGACATTGTGTCAAGTGCATTGAAATAAATGTTTTTTTTGTTGTCTTTAACTCAAAAGCGATAAATAAAATAGCGAAACGTTAGCAAAGACGTAGATTGTATTTTATTGTCGAATACTTTGCGATTCCCCTACTAAGAGGAGAGTATATTGAATAATAAATTTGAAATTTTGTTTGCTCCTACAGAAGGCTTAGAATGTTTCAATACATCCTCGTATAAATTACCGAGCTTCTACTAGCCGTAGAGGCGCATTCCGAGACTTTCGCGGTCTTTCTCGATTTTTTCACGTCGCATCGAGTAGCCCAAGAAAGAAGAATCCTTAAGTCGGGATCCCCATCAAAGTGGTCGAGTGTATCTTTTGATGGCGCTGTGCTCTTCCGCAAAGACGGCTGTGGAATTCGTGGCCGTTCGGTCTGGATTGGGCCACATTAGTTTTACGGCCTAAACGAAATGAAACGAAGTCTACGACCGCATTCCAGCCGCGGTACAATGGCTGGAGCGCGGGAGGCTGTGCCGGGCCTCGCGAGGTCGCTATCAAACCATTGGCGTGCGCGTGGTGTATTAAAAATAGGCCTGATTTAGTTTGGTTTTAGCGGCACTACTCAGCTTCGCATGGGTAGCAGAACATAATGTAGTGTCTGCTTGGCCATGGACCTGGAGGAGTTGCTTTTAAAGATATGAGGGCTGGAAGTTTATATCTCTAGCAACTTCTAGAGCAGTCTATCACATTTGAGAGCATTCCAGAACTTACCGGAACATTCTGGAATGATTTGAAATGTTCGAGAATAGTCTGGAATATCCCAGATCATTGTGAAAGCTTCCAGAACACTCTCGAACGCTGTGGAATGTTCTGGGAAATTGTGGACCATTCGAAGCCTTTTTCTATGGGCGGCATGTATACCTTTGGTAGAAGTATATGTATGAAGACCCATCAAATTGAAGTTTTATCTTTTTATTCCAACTACCACACATATCAAACAAGTTTCTCAACTTCTGAGAGTTGTCGTTCGTATGGGGGCGACAGCTGATTAACGGAAAAACATTTTCAACAGATAGAAACATTAAAATGTGTATAGGAAGCTCTCATTGAAGACAGACATATGCCAGCGTGGACTTCTTTGTAGAAAAATATGAAGTGAATTTTTAACATATATTATCTCAAAGGGATGAAGCAGCGTAATCGATTAAACCTAGCAGGGTAGCACCGCCCTGCCTTCTCGTGGACATTGTCATATTTTATCCAGTTGACAAAAATTTTTGATAAATCATACACAAAAACTTCTTTTTTGCATCACACGTCCATTGATGTGAACTGTTCATCAGTTTTTGACTTCATTGCGTTCAGATAGACAGACATCACGAACTAATTTCCAAACCAATTGAAGAAGAACAATATGTCGTTTTCTTATACCTTAATAGTATTGGGAAGCGTTTTCTATGAAAATTCTCACAAGTAACCCCATCGCCCCAACTGCTCACGGATAATATCGTTATATTTCACACGAAAAATTAATGAATTATATACATGACTTTTTTTTTGAATTGAGTTTATCGCTTTGAAACAGACAGAGAGACGCGGTGTGAGGACTGTTTTATAATATGTAATCATATAAAAATAATATGGAAATGACAATACATATTAGAAAGGAAATAACGAGGTACAATAGCCTGTTTCGAAAACTCCGCAGATTGACTTTTTGAAGGGGGACATTAATAGGATCACGACAACCCTCGAGAAGGTCTGCTAAATTACAGATAAGTTGCAAAGGTCAATCAAACAGTATGATGAAATCTAAAACAGCATAAGATGATTTCAAAATTTTTGAAACAAAAATCCAAATTTTCCATTTTAGGCTTCTAGTTTTACAACTTTAATTTTATGATAAAAAAATGAATGGGGAACTTTTTTCAAATGCGGTAATGTATTTTCCGTGAAATTTTGTGGTCATTCATATTCCGCATTCGGCTATGTATCACACTTGTATTTCCTTCGGTCCAAGACGATCATCATCATGGTTGAACCAATGGAACATCCAGAAATGAAAAACGCACCTGAATTTGACATTTGTTTTGAAAGCACATTGAATGTGCGGACCGAAGAATATGGATGAAAATATCTCCGAAGCATTTGAAATTGCTATAAAATAAAAGGCATACTGAATGTCGAATTTGTAACACAAACTATTTGGCGTTGAATCAATCGATTGGGTAGTTTTTGAAAAAAAAAGGTGATGATGGCCATTATTCAACGAAACGTCCATTACAAAGTTTCATGGAAGTGTAGATGAATATTATGAAAAAAATCTTTGTAACATTTTCTATTCCAAAAAATAAAAGGCCTGAAGCAAGAAAACAAAAATCGATCATTTTAATTTTTTCAAAATATTTTGAAATCGCCCTATGCCGTTTCCATTCCATCACACTATTTAGTTGACTTTTGAAATTCTCAACTTCTTCGAAATTTAAACGACCTTCAAAATTTGAGGGTTCCGAAGATCATGTAAGTGTTCTTAAAATGCCAGCCCGTAAATACATTTTTCATGAAACATAAATTATACTTTTCATGACATTATAATTGTAATTATGATTTATATCGATTTACAGCGAAAGCTGTCTGGCTTACAGAGACAGGCTTGACTGACTATCAGTGGTGCCATCAGTACCACACCGTCAGCGGCCATGGAGATCCTTCTAGATCTACCTCCTCTCCACATTTTGCTGGAGAGAGAGGCTAGATGGACTACATACAGACTTGTGCACATTGCCAATTGCACAAATCAATTCAATGCAGAGTGCAACAGACTGTTGGTTGACATTGGAAATCACAGCATTCTGGAAATGACCTCTGACTTTATGCCTCCAACTGTCAACTGAGAACTGCCTCATAAACTACTGTTCCCGAGTAGAGAGGATTGGATCCTCCGGGAGAAGGAAATATTAAGAGCAGATAGTTGTTGGTTCACAGATGGATCAAAAACGCCTTCCGGTTCTGGTGCAGGTGTTTTCAGTCGCATACCCAGGACAGAGTTATCTACCTGCCTAGGAACTTATGCGACTGTATTTCAAGCGGAAATTTACGCTATTGAATTGTGTGGGGAGAGATTGGATAAATCCAACCTCACTCACAAGTCAATAAAAATATTCTCGGACAGTCAAGCGACGTTGGAAGCTCTAGTCTCCCACCGAGCAACGTCTAAATTGGTATCAAACTGCCAAAAAAGACTCTCCTCGATAGAAAGACTAAACAGATTGTCTCTGGTCTGGATTCCTGGCCATACTGGCCTGGAAGGCAATGAAGCTGCTGACTCTCTTGCAAAGGAGGGTGCTGCAAGCGGCTTCATTGGACCAGAACCTGTCATTGGCATCGCTTTGGGCTTTGCCAAACAAACACTTAACACGTAGATGGCAAGAAGAGTTATGGACTTCTGGCAGAATTTTCCAGGATTGGCTCACTCCAAGGCGTTTATTCACCCTTCGAAGCTTGATTCCAAACAGTTATTGGACTACAGTAGGGATGAACTACGATGTCTAACAGGCCTTCTTACAGGTCACTGTCATTTAAATCATCACTTGGACTTGGACTTGACTTGGACTGTTGGAAGACAGTGTGTGTCGCCTCTGTCTGGAAAATGATAAAACTGCAGAGCATATACTTTGTGCCTGCCCCGCTGAGGATCGAATCAGGTTCTTTGAGTTCGGTAGATCCGTACTCTCACCCTCTGACCTGAAAGACCACTCACCATATAAACTAACCGGCTTCGTTAAGAAGCTGGGTTTATTTGGCCGAGTGTGAATAGGTGTGAGCCATAATAAACCCTTATGGATTGCGGTGGAGGGTCGAATAGACCCACTCACTTCAAACCTACCTACCTACCTATATCACATGGTACCCCTATCGCTGAATGAAAAAATGTATTAAATGACAGGGAAAATTTGTTTCCGTTTGTTATCATTTGAAGATTGATTTAAAAACAGGAAAAAGTCTGGAAATGAATTCCCTTTAATAATTTTCCTTCACATTGTTATTGGTATTCATAGGCCTACTACAATTTTCATATTATGCGTTCCTAATTTGTTTCTTTGTAAAAGTCAATCGAATCCAATACGAAACATACTGGATACGTATTGCATAATATCTAATCCACACTGAATAATATTGTTTTTCAAATCTTTATGTTGAAAAATCTAACGCTGCCTTACAGTGGAGCACATAAAACCGATTCATAACTTTTTCCTTAGCAAATAAAAAAAGAGACATCTTTCAGAGATTGAACTGTATGGAATTGAGGTTAACTTATCTAGTCATCTAAAATTTCATATCAAACATCTGTTTGAGAAAATAATAATGGTGTTCATATTATGGAGTGAATTGGAGTTTAACATTAGATCACCACTACCTCCATTTCAATCTGAAGAGATCATGGTTATCAAAAATAATATTATTCATATTGAATATTCATAATTGTTGTCTATTCACCCCCTCGAAACAGGGGCCTAATCTTTCTTTAAAACTAAGATTAAAATGGAGAGAGTTTTCATCATTTTCCATTTGGAAGGACGCAAAATACATTCGTTTCATAAACATTATCATAATAGCCAATTTTCCTAAAATACACCCGTTTTATTGTATCTGACAACCAGTGAGTTTTGGGCCTACGTTTCGAAATAGTTATTGAATGTTTAGATGTGTGAGATGTGGTGAAGGTTGAAAATGGCTCATTTTCAACATATTCATTCAGGACTTTCGTTTATTTGCATACTCTTTCAATCCTGAAATATTTTCCACTACAACTTCAACTTGACTTTCTCATGGGAAATAATTAAAATTGATGCCACTGCATCGAGATATCTTTGCCCACAACTCATATTGAGTAACACTGATGGTTTGAGCTTGATTCTCAATGGCTCATATCTAGTCTGGTTCACAACATCGACATCGAAAGGAGTATTGCTTATTTTGAATTATATTTGAGGGAATTCAAGAACTAACACAATATATATGAGACGAACAAGATGAAGACTAAATATGGTGATAATCAAAATAAATATACCTATCAGAGATGAAGAGAAGAAAAATCTGGTTGAGTATCAAGGCAGACTGAATTAACGCTAGAAATTATAAAGTTATGGGGCCCAAATAAAGAGGGATGGAGTTAATCATAAAGAGCTAAGAGAAAAAACTAGATTCAAGAAAATGCGACTCTCAAGATTGTACACACTGAAAGTTTTCATTACTCTACCAAGAAGGAAAAATGGGAACAAAACAAAAAAGGAAAAATGCCTGGAGATGTCGGTGGTAACCCTCATATGTGGACTTTCAAACATTTATAAATAAAACTAGCAGGCAGTTATAAAATATTTGAATGGAGTCTTTCAACATCCCCTCTAGATTTTGTTTCAACGGCGTCAATGAATGGAATGAAACTTGACTGGACCACGGGACTGGCTGGACCGGTTATGCTAATATCTGTGGGTAACGTTCGATCTGATGATACACGGTTTCTCTGTTTCATTTGCACGATCTTAACCACTAAAATTTATATAAACTGTGTTAACCTTCTATTAATCAAGAGAATCTTACAATGTAGTTTGCGCGTTTTCGGTTACTGCCGGACAGCAGGGTTGACACGGCGTATATCACGAATGACACGCAGTTCGAAAGTTGGACGTTCTGAGGTTTTCGGCAGTTCATGAATCATTTCAGTTTTCCGAAACTAATTGATTGAGTATTTCTACGTGAGCAAATATAATTCATGAAAACCCACATACCTTTGAATAAGAATAATAATATCGTTTGGGAAATGAAGGTTTAGACTTTCAACCTATCTATCCCCATACAAGCTCATATCAGACCTTTTTTGGAGTATTGTTCTCATGTATAGAGCTCCGCCCCTGAGTCAGAGTTATAACATATGAAAGAAATCCTGAATTGAAAAAATGTGACTCAAACGGGATTCGAACCCTGCTCTCCTGTTTCGTTGCTAACTTCATCACCGTTAATAAATTTCATCCTCTTGGCACTAACACCACAAAATACTGAATTGGAGATGTGAGTAAGCCATACTTCTGCTTGGTGACTTCGAAAGCTTAGGATATAATAATGTCAGGACAGACAATTCCACTTTCTGCTGTGATAAGTTTGTTGAGGGTTAAAATGGACACCAATATGTCTTGGCTCAATCATGTCGCTGGAATTGCAAAGGCTGCTTCTCAAAAGCTTGGAACACTGTTCCGAACCAGAAAACTGTACACACCTCAGCACCTTTTGATGCTTTATAAAGCTCAAATCTGACCTTCTTTGGAGTAGTTTTTTCATGTAAGTAGCTCGTCCTCCAAACATACCCTGGAGCTGCAGTAGCAGCAGTTTTTAAATTCAGATTTGCTGTCCTATGACTGCATACCGCATATCTGATCTTCCACCTTACATTACAGACGCTAAATTTGCTCTTTAACACTACTCGTAGCTCTGTGCGTTGTTTCGTTGAATTAACTCATTAGCTCCAAACCAAAATCAGTTCAATTCTAGAAATTTTCATTGTAAAACCTACCCTACATGTACATATCGTAGAATCAAGTGATAAGAGTAGGACTACTTTCCAATATTCATGAGTTGATTATAGTCAAAGTGGAACACGGATAACGTTTCAACGTCATAGGATTTGTGTCCTTTAACAAAATCGCATTAACTTGTTCAGCGGAGATCGAAAGTGAAACAGGAGGCAGGTGTTATATGCATACCAAATTTTTGCTGAAAACTCTTTGAATATCCACTAGCTTTACTACTATGGGTTTCTCTACATAAAATATTATTATGTTGAATTACACAGATATAACAGGGACAAAAAAGTTACTTACTAATTTTGAACTATTTATTATAGAATTATTTTTCATAACTTGATTGATTGGTATCATGCTTATTATCTGCAGGAATTTTCCTTGAAATGAAAACTGTGTTTGGTAAAGTTTTGAATAGGCTGCATCCTCCGATTTTGAAAAAAAATTGTGTGCTTATGTATTTTGAAGTGAAGATTACAAATTCTTATCAGTTATCTTTTTACACAGAGGAAAATATAACCATATCATCTTCTCGTTTTATTTTACCTCCTTTGATAATTTCCAGTTCAAAGATTCACTGACACTCTTATATTAACGTACAGCCGAAGCTACTGAACCTAGAATCTTGAAATATGCAGGTAGGTTCTTTGTATAGCATAAATAAACATCAAGAAAGGCAATCAAGAATTTCTACCCCTGAGGAGGAAAAATAGGGGTTTAAAGATAGTATTGAATTTAGTCAGTTTTGAAGTTGGAAACCTGAAGATCAATTTAGACATCCGAGAGTACAAAAGTTTTCATTCCAAATGAAATCTGAAAAATCCTCATCGATCCGATACCTGGAAAAAAATGTACTCAGGGTTAAAAGTCACAAACACGGGGTTTTCGCGATTTTCAGCGAAACGGTAAGGTTTATCAAAAAGTTAGTCCGGAGAAAAACTGTAGATCAGATAATTATCAATAGAAAATGCATTAGAACGTTTTTCCGTAGTCTCGTAGCCTCTGAGATATAATGATTCAAACAATTGGAAGAGTTGTAATCGTCATATGTACACTATTGCACACTTTTAGGCGCCACTTTTGAGGTGATGTACTTATCGCGTTTTTCATAACATGGTTTCCCTGGTAGGCCAATTCCACAGATCTATTATGATTCTGTTCAATTTGGAACTATTGAATAACAAAAGACATTAACATGAATGTGACATACTTCATTGATGGAGGATATTTATTACACCGCGTTGTGTACGTTGTGTTACGAAGAAACATTCAACGTTATTTCAGATAAATACGTCCAGTATGTACGTCGACATTTTGGTCCCAGAGTTACTGTCGTATTTGATGGCTATAATGATTTTATGAGAGATATTAAAGCCGCAGAACAGCGTCCTAGAACTTCAGCAACATCTTCATCATCTGATAATTCATTTGATCAATATATGACAGTTCCTAACAGTCATCAGAAAGTTCTTGCAAATACAACAAATATCGGTTCATTTCAATGTTGAAAGAAAAGTTTACTGTTGAAAATATAATGGAAATACAAGTTAATAATGATGCTAATGTAATGGTATTTGAAACAGTAATAGAGCAATTCATGTGAACGAATACAACTATTGCTGTCGGTGAAAATGTAGACTTACTCTTTTATGGGCATATTACCAAGTTCATGTGTGGCTTGGTTATCAGCTAGGCCCAAAAGGCTGGGGTTGAAAGTTGGTCGACAATACATTAGAACCAGTTCAGACTTTACTCCCTCTTGCGCCGGAAAAATTGATAAACACAATTTTTCGCAACTGTAAAACAGGATGTAGTGCTGAATGTAGTTACCAAAGAGTGAGACTGTTTTGTTCTCTAACATGTACGAATGTTTAAGGCCGGTCGTGCTTCAATGTTGAACCACCAACAGTTGAGAATTCGTTTGATACCAACGAGGAGACATGCGATGTATTACAATTGAGGCAATTTACTTGCACCCAAGATGAAGAATAAGAACAAGGAGAAAAAGAAGAACAAGAAGAAGAGAAAGCAGAAGTATTAGAGAATTTTGAATCAGACGAATAAATTTCCCTATTTTATTTAATTTACACTGCTTCAATCATTTTCAACCCTTTATATTTTAGTATTCAATAGTTTCAAATTGAACATAATCACAGCGGATCAGGGGAAAAGGCCTACCAGGAAAACCACGTTGAATAAAACACGCTGAGTACACAACCTCAAAGGTGGCGTGGAAATGTGTGCATATTATGACGATTACAACTCTTTCAACTTTTTGAACGGTAGCTCTCAGAAAAAAGTATTCAGACATTTTTCACAGACAATTATCTGACCTAAAATTTTTGTTCGAACTAATTTCATGATAAAACTAACCGTTTTGCTGAATATATGCAAAACCCGTTTTTATGACCTTTGACCTCAAGTAATTTTTTTCCAGGTTTCGGATCGTTGAGGATTTTTCACATTCCATTTATGATAGTACTTTGAACAATCCTTCCAATTCTGAGCTGTGTGCGAATGTTTGTACCTTCACTCCTATTTTTTGGTGTAATTTGGCCGGATGAAATCGGTTATGTACACAGGGTTATTAACACCTCACTGTGAACCACAGTATTAATTTTGTAGATCCTCACACCGGTTAGCTGTGCATTTATTTTAATATATCATGATTAAATATATATTTTAGATGCTAATACACAGTCCGTGGAGAGAATGTGGAGGAAAGTTTCGTCCTACAAGGACATTTTTAAACGAATACAATAAAACTTTGGAATAACGTTTGAAAATTTTCTTGTAGGACGAAATTGCAGTAACTTTAGTTACAAATACAAGTGGTATAAAAACATAGGAAGTTTTCTCATTTTTCATTATGATTTCCTACCACGTAGTAACGGCTAAATCCATCAATTTATTGGAAGAACATTTCACTAGCAGAATATTTATTCAAACCAAACTTTTCACTAAATGAACGTTTCCGTTGTTTCCTGGAAATTACAGTGGATATGTTCCATGAGGATGCATGATTATTGTTGTTTATTTTCATTTGGTTTTATTTTCCGTTCTTCGGTACATTTGTTCATTTTGCATTGTTGCACTCTAAAAAAGGATATTTTACAAGCAGTTAGTGTGAAATTGTGAATTATAATTTTACCTTTACCGCTTTTTGTTACATCTGTACAGCAAAGAATCATATTAAAATTTGCATTCTTCAATGCAGTTGGTGCAATGTATTATTGCCGCAAACCAACTTCAACTAAATAGAGAATTGAATTCCCCATTACTTTGAGCGAAATAAATAATATAGAGTTTTTATTTTTATCGTTGTTTTAATAAAATTTTCATATAGAGTATTATGTTTCATTCATTTCATTTATATATAATGTGTTTATAATTATCCATGGATATTATGGGGAACAGTAAAACGATAACCAAAGTCGAGTTGATTTGAGAAGAAGGGATTTCATTACATAAATCAGTTATTAAACTTTCACCAAAACGTTCTTCAACATTAATAAATCACAAACTCACCCGAAAAAAGAAACAACATTTAAAGCTATCGCTTCACCAGTTCCTATTAATTAAATATTCAAATTACAATATAATTATCACTTGTTCAACCTAAACTACATTAAGCATGCTGTCTCATTCAGTCCGACAGCTCCATAGATTCACACGAGTTCACAGATAAATTATATTCAAAGTGTTCAAACTGAATGAAGTGTCACGCACTTCGTTTACTAATATATGATTCAATTTTTTTCTTTGATTCCCATTCAAATCTCCATAAATTTGTTTCAAAATGCACCTACTAAAATACTCTCTTCTTTTAGAAAAACCATTTTCCTCATATAATCAATACTTGGACAGATTTTTAGTTATTTTATAGTAGTTATGCATAAGGTTCATTACTTTGTTACTAACTAAAAGATGTACAAAAGCTTTGGATCTCTCTTCCCGTTTTAAAATAAAAACCAGCATTTTTTTACTCTTTCAGGAGGTTTGAAAGAATTTGATGACAAAACCTCAATAATATTGTTTGGCCATTCTCTTTGAAGTCCTACAACATTCTGCATCATCCATATTGCATCGTCTACAAAATTGATTACAAAATTCTGCTATGCATACTCTCTTGGTTTATTTTGCGGCATATAAGCCAAAGTTCATTCATTTCTTGAATACATTTTTTGCTCAATTTGAAGTCAAAAAACAAATTCGTATGACTTGAATGGCCATTTTGACGTAAGCGATTCATAAAAATCTTCAATATGAATTTAAACGAAGTAACCAACCTTTTGTTTCCGAAATGTCACCAATATGTAACCTTAAAATACTACATCCGAGCTCAGGCCAGTGAAACATGGATTTCCACAGGGATTGGTCCTTGGTCCATTGCTTTTTATCATCTACATAAATGACATTTGTCAGCATTCTATGGGGAAATTCCAGCAATGCGCTAAACAAGATCAGAGAAGAAAGCTATTCATCTTCTGGTTGGTGTCGGACAAAGAGAACACTGTCGTCCCCTCTTTACTGACATGAAAATAATAACACTACCATGCATTTACATATATCAAACCCTTTGTGAAATATACTCAAACAAAGGAAACTATACTGTTTCGTCAGATCTTCACAAATACGACACGAGGTCAGCAAACCAAATGGCACTAAAACGTTTCAGGCTAAATAAGTTGAAGTCAAATTCCCTCAATTTGAAACTTAATAACAAGTCGAGCTCAGCGTTCCCTCAATGATAGACATTTCAAGGCTAATGTGAAATGTCCACTCCTAAAATATTGTTTTTATAGTGTAGAAGAATTTTCGAATTATTCTTCATAATGTAATTTAAAAAAATGTTTTTGTGAATGACCTGATTGTTTTTACATTTTTACATATTGTCTCTCAATATTTTTTGTACTATGTGACGTGCTGTAAACCACTATGTGAAATAGCCAATAAAGTTTATCTATCTATCAATCAATATCAAGTGCAACAGCTCTTGACTCTCCATGTTTCTCAATTATGTTATTCCAAATGGGTGACATACAATAGAAGGTCGCCTCTTGATCTTTGTTTCCGAAAGCCATATTTAAGGATATGAAGGTTTACGGCTTCCTCCATGACTTTTGATTTCACTAGCACAGTGGAAATAGGCTGGACGCTGAATCTTCCAATAAGAAGGAAAAACCTCTTCTTCGTAAGACAGGTTGAAAAGTCTGTAAAATACTGGTGCGAAATCATTGGCGCACTTTGTAAAGACCAGACGCCTTGTTGATAATAAGCTATTTCAAAATTCGCCTGACTAGACGTTTTCGAAAAGTAATTTACGGCATGGTGGTTTTTTTTTGTAGGAATAATGGGTGGTGTTTTTCCCAGAAATTCGACTGTGGGGCGCGATGCAAATTGTTCAGCTAGTAGATTTGCTTTTACTATGGCTGTTGTTGCAATTGAAGCATCCGCTGGTGTTAGTGGTGGAATTGTAGATTTCGTAAAGTTTTGGTCAATAGCTTCAGCTACCGACAAAAAGGATCTAGACCCTTTGGGATTAGCAAGCAGTTCATCCCTAATTCTCTGTTTGTGAAGTTCTTTGCTTTCATTTATCCTAAGTTTGCAGCTGTTGCGAGCATTAACAAACCTCGTTCGGTTTTCGGCACTGTGATTTTCACGCCACTGCCGGTAGGCGAGAATTTTTGAGGCGACAGCTTGCTCGCAATCTTTGAAGAACAAAGATTTGACGTTAGAAGTTCGTTTCATTGAAAGAAGAATATTCATGGATGACTGAATAACTTCCGTGACTTCAGAAGCACAAGTTGATGGATCATTAGAGCTAAAACAAACACTAGCCAGGGAAAATTTCGGAAATGGTCTTGAAGATCCTCCCACTCGACAGATCTGTAATATCAAACTTTGCCCGGCTTAGATTATTCCCATTTATCGATAATTCACTCAATACTGAAATGAGTTCGTTTTCAAAAGCTCCCAATGGCGTCTTCAGGAGAAAAATAGTTTTCTTCATCCATATAATATCCATATGACATTACAATTACAATATACATGGATGAAATAATTTGCCTTTTTTGGTTTGAATGAATTAATGTGCCTTTGTCAACTTTGATATCCGTGTTATCCTCGAATTTTACAGAAAGTAATAAACCACTTTTTTGTCAGCATAATCCTGTATCATAACTCACCGTAACCCTTGCTATTTATTTTTCGTTAAATATCAAGTAAATTTTATAAATACCTGTTTTATTTTGGTTCAGTCAGATGAAACCAATTATACGGATTTTCGCCGTTTCTCATTCCATTCAACAAAACAAATCATTTTCCATAATGAAAGCGGACGAAAGTTCATCTCTTGAATTGCCGCAATTTTTCCCCTTTTTTACATACCACTTCTGTTGCCAATTTTTCATTTGCATTCCTAGCGAACGCTTTTGCGAAACTTTGACAAACTGAATATATAAGTCAACGAATGATAAAACAACTTTATGTGTAAATAGAAAAGATGGTTGATGTCATGTTCGCAGAAAGAGAAACGGTTTTTCAACATAAAATACACATTTCAGATTTGACATTTCAAAGAAATGCAATGCATTTGGAAAATATTGGGATTTTTTTTCACATGTCCTCTCGGACTTAAACCAGTCCGTTTCGTCTTTGACCAAGGCGTAGTAATGACCAAGTTTCGAAAATCAATTACCGTCTCTCCATTATTTAAGTCATATAAGATACGAAAATGTCGAAAATCTTCAATTTTTTTCATTTCAATCCAATTCAAAGATAGATTGATCTTTTATGAAAATGATCTGAACCTTTATCATCATAATAGTTAAAAAGTAATTCAACAAATCAAGCGGTTGCTATCGTAAATACTAAAATGTGTAAAAAGTGAAAAATTTCAACAAAAATTGTTACATATGGCTGTTTCTGGAATTCCAGTTACTTTAGAAAACAAATGAAATGATTGCCAGACATTTTTTTGACAAATTGATTATGAAGATGAATTTCTGTCATTGTGTTGAAAAATGACGATTATTAAAAAAAAATAAGAAAATTCCTGAACTAACCACTTATTTGAACAATTATAAAATGTGAACGTTATGAATTATGAAAACAATTTTAACTGGAAATTTCAGCTCTTGAAAATGATTTTTTAATGATACCAAAATGGCTAGACATGTCTGTTCATCTATAGATGATTCATTAACCAATGACGAAAATAATTCTACCAAGATTTTTTCAACTTTTCATTTTTATTTGTTCGGTTTGATTATTTTTGAGTTAACAAAAAACTAAATGCCTTTTTTCAATAAAAATTGAAGTTTTTGTGTGCTGGAAAACCATCAAAACCCATTTTTCTACACGTCATTCTGAATGAAATGATCTATAGCTCATGTTTTTAGGAGCTCTATCACTGTTGAACACGAATTTCAATTTTTGAACTAGAATGGAGAAGCAGTACCTAGATCGTATTCAAAAAACACACTTCAATGTGAAATTCAAGATCTGTCCTAATTACGAATTTTTTCGTTGCAAAATTAATTCAGTAAGGAGGAAAACAATTCAAAACTAATTGATCATTTAGCAATAATCCCAAATTTTGACATCTATTGGTTTTTAAATATTCCAGAAGGTTTCATTTTTAATCTTTCCATTCCAAATGCAATACGTCATAATTGTGATTGAACTTTTGCCGCTTTGTCAAAAGATGGTTCGCAATCGTTGAGTAGGCCTTTTTATTAAAAAAAACTACTTCTATGCTCTTTTATACGTCTGCAAAAAGTTTTTTTGGTTTGTCCGATATACAATTTTGGACAAGAACTACAAGTCAATTTGTATATTCCCGATCTATCCGACACTAGAGTTTTATCTTTATTGTTTTTATTATTTCACTCAAATTATTATTTGTTCGTAGACTACGTCCAATTATTTGTTTTTTAAAAAACAAGCTACATTATCAGTAGGACCACCGAAATGAGTAAAAGTTACATAATGTTTGGTATCATCATATGAAACTGGATAGACCTGGTTCAGAGCTTGTTTCTGCAATCACTCAGAAAAATTGAGTCAATAATAACTACCTCGTAACCGTTGTCGACAGAAATATGTTTTATGGAAATCAGTTCTCTTTGAAAATTACTTTCTGAAAGCATCGTTATCTTTGACTGCGCAAATTGTAACTTTTTCTAGATTTCAGGAATGAGGTCTTCGTAGAAGGATAGTTATGCTCTCTTCAGGTGAGTGAGGAAGGGGATAAATTGTCTAGAAGAGTCGATTAACAGTTTTGGCCATATCGATATTGTGATACCGAAAACTATTAACCTAAGCGAATATTGGTTTATGTTCGACAGCCTGCGTGGATAATGGGTTCCTAATGGACTTTGTAATAGGGCTAATCCAATGATTAGTGCACATCCAGAAGTAATGAAACCAAAGGCAATGAACGTTATTACGTAACTGTTCTGTTAATAATGTTCAACAGTAAGATATGACTTATCGATCATTAAAGTCATTTTAGTATTCAAATGACTTGAAGTTTTATCATATTTTCCTGTTTATTCAAATTTTTTCCGAACAAGAACTTTCAGTGTGTATCCGACTTGGAAAATAATCGACGCTACACCTGCCATTTTCAAAATATTGAATACAGAAATTTATCATGATATCATCAAAGTGTTCTGGTGCAAATCAATATATAAAATCCGTTTTTTTGTTTGACCACCAGGATGGCTAACCGTCGTACATTTTGAGAAGATTTCTCAACGTTTCGCCGATATCCTGACTTCTTCAGACTTTGCACTCCTGAAGATGCCAACCACTCGGGTTGGTGAAACATTAAGAAACGTTCCCAACAAAAACGACTGTCAATAGTGCTCTTTGAATATCCAATTTAGTTTATTTAATTCAAACGTCAGTTTTACAAAAATTTCATCATTCATCGTTGAATACTCGATTGTGTACTTTGGTTTTCCCAGATTTTGCAGCAAAATGCTCCCATGTTTCTGCCTATATCTTTGATTTATGAAAAAAATGTTTCACAAATTATAAATAGACTCAACTGATGTCTCAGACAAACTGAACGGTATTTTCATAATTATTTTTTCCAAAAAATATTTGAGATTCTTTGAATTGATATAACTTTTTTGTTTAACTGATTGAAATGAATCAGACACTAAATGTTGCGGTGAGCTTAGCTCAATGCATTAAGTGAAAACCGCACCCAAATCGTATACACACGCAAGAACGCAAGATGTTTTCTACCGCCAAACATTAGACCAGATAGCTAATCAGATTTTTACGTGTTTTACGAGTTGAGAACTCTGAGAGAATATTTCGTCTTGAAATATCCAACGTATATCATCATCATCCTACTAATTTGAGTTTTCATATTCAACAAAAGTCCGGATTGAACCGCGTCTTGTGTTTTTGATAGTTCAACGTTTCGGCTTTGACTCAAGAAACTATCACTACACTGAGGTCTCAATCTGCCTACTCCTCAGATAGTGACACGCTGCAAGGGTTTCGTGACTTGACGCCGGGGCCTCAATCTACCTACTTCCAAGCGTCGACTTTTACTCTGCCCAAATTCACAACCCATTATGATATGTCAAAACAGATGTTTAAACATGTTTTAACAGACTTGTAGTTTATACAGTGTGTAAAAGCCAAATTGAATAAATTCATTATTTTGGTTACGGTACATATTTTAACAAAATCCCGAAACACGTCATATTTAAATTATAATTTGACATACTTCAACGAAAGAATGCTACCCCTACCCCCCGTCGAATGACAGGTACAACCCCCAATTGTTTTAATGAGAAGTTTAGGCTTGTGATATATCGTTTGAAAGATCTCTTTATTATCTATTCAGAAATGTTATTGCTTTCAAGTTTATAGCAACAATTAATAGGTCATCGTCCATCCTGTCCTTTCCAGGAAGGTGAAAGGTCACTAGGAGACGTTTCTTTTATATGTCAGGTGTAGGTCAAGACTCGCCGAACACACAGCGATATTACTGTCGTTGCGCGGCTTCTTCAACCTTCTTGGGGTTCCCTCCGTGGAGGTGCACAAGTGAGGGAGCTTTCCTGCAGGGGCAGCCAATTCCTTGCCTTTATTCAAGACGGAGCTCTTGGCGCCTGCCGCAGGAAGTGCCCTTGCTGTTGGAGGTGATCTGCTATGTCCAGCCTCATTCCAAGCGGTAGATTGGGGTGGACATTTCTGTTCATCATCAGCCACCGCCTTAGATTGAGGTGAGCACTTCTGTCCAGCCTCGGGATTGGTTTTTGTTTTTGTGTTTTTCCACGAGTAGCAAGGGAAGAGTTGGTCACCTCTGGCAGAGCCCCGCATTACCCGAGGTAGGCTGATTACAATGAGGTTTCTCCCAGTTCCCCAAGGGGATCGTTCGTGACGATTCCTTACACCTTAGCTTCGGTAGGCTGGTCCACGGTGGCATGTTTTGCAAAAGTTTTTGGGAGGTTTTAGTTTCCCTCATTCTACTTATTTCTGCCAGTGACCAGGAGTCCGGCGACCCCGTCCGTAAGGCCACATTGGCTTCCCGGACAGGGCCTCCAGTCCCCTGGCCGTTGCTCTATCCGCCACTTGGGGACGCGCCCGATAGGTAGCCCAACCCAGGGGACCAATTAAGATAAAATAAATTAAAATCATGTGGTTACCGAAATTCGATAAAACCACTCAAAATTTATTGCAATATACTCTAAACTTATTTCATGTTGAGGTATCGATAATAAGAAGGTAAGCAAAAATCATAGCAATGTTCTTTTTGGATGGTATCCTTCGGAAAACTATGAATAATTGCCGTGGCAACGTTAGTTTAAAACGCCATAAAATAACAGTTTTGCAAATGATTGGTTAAGAAGATAAAACACAACAGGAAGTAGCTCGCCTATTTCATGAGAAATTTCCTAATTTACCGCCCACATCTCAAGGAAGAATAAGCAAAATAGAGAAGCAGTTTCGCGAGCTGGGTCATGTGGGGCAGATAAAAAACAGCTGCTAATGCAATGAGTGATGAACTCAAATCAGATGTGATGCTTGAGTTTGAGAAAAAACCACATACATCGAGAAGACAGGCATCCACTACATTTAGTGTTTTTTTATTTATTTATTTATTATCAAATATTTCGCTTGTTGAAAGGTACAATGGAAAAAAGATGAAAAAACATATCTTCCAATATACAATAACAAGGAAAACGTCAGCTNTATTACTTAATACCGAAAAATATAAATTGACCATGAAATATAATTTCTTCTTCACAATTATGGAGTTCTTCATAACTAAATAAAATGAATCTTTTTAAATGAAAAAGCGCTTCGGTCCTACTGGAAACAAACTAATCCCCGAATAAAACAAGAAACTTTGCTCGGAGAGATTAACCTCTGATAGGTATCTTACATAAATGTCTGTTGCGAACACCTGTCGCGGTTTTGTATACTTTTAAGTGAAAATCTCACAATAAAGTGTTTTCTTGAATTGGAGTCTTGACTAATTTGTCAATTATAAGCATTCTTTTAACCCTTGACCACGTTCAAACTCAGTTCATTTGATATTTTTGAAGTCTACTCCCAAAAATTCGTTCATGTCGGCAACAACCGTCATTTTGTTCCAGAGCTCTATACTGCACAGAAGTGACATTTTCTTTTTCAAATTTTCTGTCATACCCTGAATATCACGAATTGCTCTGAGTCTACTGAGAGAAAGTCATACACATCCCAGAAAAAACATATAAATGGAAATTTCCTGTTATCCCTATTGCAAGAAATGTGGGACTTTCCAGGCATATGATCAATAATCGATTCACGCCTCTTGAAGAGCGAAAAGAAGAATTTCTTTGGCGTAACAAGGATATTAAGAACTTGGTGCCAAAATGCAATAATCGTTCAGTGTATGCGTTGTGAATATGAATATCTGGAATAATTCACTGATCGCCGTTCGTTCATCTACATTTTGAATTCCAACTAGTGAATACGTCCCCGGAAGGTCAAATCACGTTTCTCGGTGTGTTTATATGTAAAACATTGTATGATAGATGTGTGAACTTTCGATCCTGTGTATGACTGAAATACCAATTGTATTAGCCGATTATATCACATTAACTGGCAAAACTGTTATATATTTTGCTATAAAATCACTATGGAAATGAAACAGTCAATTTACACCACTTCTTTATCATCATAATTTATGTTTTCTAGTGATGTGGTGTTTTCGAAAAATTCTGGCTGAAATATTCAGAAAATGAAAAATAAATCATTAGATGTCTACTCAAATGGCTACAGTAAAAGTATACAAAAAGACCTTAACTAGGAGAGTTTCTCTGAATTTACTTAAGTATCCTCAGAGCTTCATAGAAAAAGTTTTGAAAATTATCGACTAAAACTTTCCCAATCTTGTTTCAATTAGGGTTTGTGATTTCACACTACAGATTATCTTCATTTTGAAATTTTATTACATGAGTTAGGGATGAAAAAATTAATCTGTGTCTACTATGCTCATTTGAACTAACACCAAAACCTTCTCGATATAATGTATTTACCTCAAACGTATAGTGACTGCAAGCTCATGTCTGAATACAAAATTATTCATGTTCTAATGGTGGTAGTTCCTGCAAAAATATTTCTTCTTCTTGATTAGAATATTAAGTAGACAACTGATGAAAGAAATGAAAAAATGTAAAGAGTAGACAATGATCCATTCAAAAACCTAAGGAGCATAAGTAACCTTACTCGCTTTTATAATTGAACAGAACAATTTCCATTAATCCACATCAAAAGATTTTCAACAAAATGGACACTCGAAGAAGCTACTGGAACAATATAGGAATGTAGGCTTTCACGGCACCGAAACACAGCTACTAGAACAAGATATTGGCCAGAAAACAACATGAGCCCACAAGGAATAGAAACCATTAAAATCAGTGCTTTCTAACCTTCTTATTTAAAAAAATTGGTGGGAGAGAATAAGAAGAATTGGATCTAAGTGCAACATCAAAAAATTCGTGCGAGAGAATGAGAAGAATTGGACCTAAGTGCAACATCAGACCCTACTTCCGATCCGGGCACACCATTTGCAGCAGCGTCACAAAAACCTAGACACCAAAAGCAGACAGCTATTCCAAGAATTACATTTACTGGATCAGGAATAACGAAGCATGTCTGGACTCACCAACATAACATGAAGTGATCTGAAGCTGGGATTTTTCATGTAAAGGACCACTAGGTTGGTAGAACGTTCAGAAAATCTGCATACAACACTTCGTACAAAGACATTTTTAGTCAAACTAACGTGGACATTGAAAATATGTGGAAACTTTCAGTAGTTCTATTCAGTTCTATTAGAACTCTCTCGAGTCGTTAAAAGTATTCTGGAGTCATCGAGTCATCAGGAATTCAAGACTGGAAACTCATTTAAACCTTCATTCTTCATTTTTCATCATTGGCGTTTGTGATTATCAACATTTCACTTAATGTCGTTGACATTTGTCTGTGTGAAAGCTTTTTTCCGGATTTTTGGCCGTGGTCTGCAGGTTTTTATGCCTGACGTTTTATCTACTACTGCGGTAGTCATTATCGAAGGCGATGTGGTAACGGTCGCAGAGCCCGAATTGGTGCTCCCGTTGTTACGAACGCATTTACTACGATGCTCCTCCCATGCCCCACCCGGGTTGAGGGCCCTGAGTTAGAATCATCCCCACACGGTTACTGTGTGCAGAAGCTAGAATCTCTTCCATCCACCCCAACTCAACCCTGAGTGGACCTCAGCCTGCTGATGGGCACTACAGCAAGATTGACAGCTGACCTCCTGCGTTCGAAAGTCAGCCTTTAGGTGCTCTCACTCTCGTGATCTGTTGATTTTATTTGTCGTGATTGTAATGTATGCGTGGGGGGTCCTCTTAGCCTTACCGGAGACGAGGGTCGTATATCTATAAGAAAGTGTATGTATGCCAGGTCCTGGTTCAAGAACGTCTGGATACTGCGTCTGTAAGTCGCTGCGCACTGGTGCCAGGCAGTGGAGGCATACAGAATGATAGGAAGTAGTACGGTCTTGATGAGGAGCACTTTCACATGGAGACCACAATGGAGAACACAATTTTATTTTATTCACGTTCACCTTCAGCAGATTTGCAGAGCAATATTTATACACCCTTTCAAGACTAGCGTTTATAGTATCAACACACTCATGTACATCTTCACTACTAAAGTACAGTAGGTTATAGTCGGCAAATAAGTGAATTATACATTCTTTCGATATGGTTACAATGTCATTTAAATATATGAGGAATAGCAATGGTCCCAAAATAGACCCTTGGGTACATCTATATTATTTTGCATTTTATCTGAATAAACTTCCTCTATTTTCAACCTTTGCTGTCTATTGCTCTGATAATTCATGATTCAGTTTAGTGCTATTCCATCAATACCGACACTTTCAATCTTTCTTATCAGTCTGCATCTATCTACAGTTTCAAATGCCCTTTGAAGGTCAAGAAATACTGCAATAGTATACTGATCCATTTTCGCACCTTTCTTCCAATCTGTTAAAACACGTTGTAACGCAGTTTCNTATTATACTTTTGATATAAAATGTGTTCAGGCCATTTGGTATCAAAGTCCTATCAGAAATTATTTCACCATTGCCCAAATCAATAGTTGTAAGATTGTATTCTTTGTTATTATTCGGTATTAATGTCTTCAGTGTATTCCACATTTCAGTGTGGTATTGTTTTTTTTTGATTCAATATTTGTCTCTTAATAGTTCTTCTTTTCCTGTCTAATTGTTTTCACTGCTATATTTCTTTTTTGTTTATACTTCTCTCAGTTATCCGTTGTTTTATTGATTGTACTCTGTTTGTAACTCATATCCCTTTCTTTTGTAGCTTGTCTCACCTTCTTATTCCAGAATTACTATATCTTCAAATGAGATAATATGAGTGCCTTCTTTGTTGAGAATATGTTCAGCTACAGCTGATTTATCGGTTTGTCCGAGTCAACAATTTCTCTTTTATTTGAATAGAACTGCCCGATACGTGATGAAAATCCATATTTAAACTCATTAATACAGTAAAATAATCCACTATTTTACGATTGAGAAAGCTATTGTATAGTGAAATACGTGTCGCAGTTTTCGTAAAACCCTATTAATATATCTTGTATTCAGAGAAACGGGTACCTACCAAAGGAGAAATTTCCTTCCCTATGACAATATTGAGGAAAATACCAGTAGATCTTCAATCATATTGAGATCTTGTCATTTGAAAATAACGATTTAGAAGAAATACACTTTTATTTGAAAATGTCAAATGATATTGAAGGAAAGAAAAAGCATTTCTTTTTGGAACCGGGGCTGATATCAAATAATTTAATAGTAGGTAAGGTATGTCCGTAAATAACGAAGATCCGATGCACTATAAAAAAATCATGAAGAAAAGGCCAGGGTAATGGTAGCTTTGGTCAGAATCGTGTATCGCGCTCTTCCAATGGCTTCGCCAGTGGCGTTTCCGTTAGTAAGTCAGTATCCCCAAGTGATGGAATTTCAGTCAATATTCATCAATGTATATATATATATCAGTCAACAGACATTCGACAGAAAAATCGAATCCATATCCCACGACACAATTCAAGCTTATTTAAACGTTCTCTTATAATATAGCTAGTGTCCTGAATGCATTTCCCTCAGATATTATAAATACCTCTCATTGTAAGTTCAAAAAACATTATTTAACTTTTAATGACAGATCAAATCTGTCATTACCGTAAGTCAACACCGTATTTCCCAGCTCTTCTGATTGATTTCACAATCACATCCGAACCGTTTAGTTTCAATTTGTTAAACAATCCACAAATGAGCAAACAAATAAATATATTGACATTCAGTTACTTTTGTGTTAGGTCTTCTAAACGAATATAAACTACGAGAATCTTGTAAGTTAAGTTAGGATAAGGTAGGTTAAGTTAATGTAATTAGGGACTTCACTGTATACATGGTATCCAAGTATCTAATAATAGTAGGGTAGAAAGTTGAGTGGTAGAGCAGGACCCCACTAGGTTATACGTAGTGGACCACTGAACTTCGCATTTCAGGGCAACAATTATGTGTAAATAAACGAAAGACACATTGGTTCCGCTTTCCATGCTGTTCTAAAAAAGACACACTCTGTTTAAAAGCTGTTTTTCCGTTAACCAGCTGTCGCACCCCTACGAACGACAACCCTCAGAAATAGAAACTTGTGCGAGCTAAGGCTTAACAAGGTCTTACCTTTTACCGTGTGATTCCTAACACGGGTTGGACGATAGCAAGTGAAAATCGATCGTTCAGACTAGGGCTTGAACCACCAACCCACACGGCAGTCAATTCGAGTGAGTGAACAAAGCACCCACGTCGAACCGCCTGGCTAGCGAACGACCAATTATTAGAAATATATAACTCACCTATCAAGTTGAATGTTCCACTAAACATTTTTCATTCTCAGATGAAATATATATTTATTTACTTCTCCATATATCTGAATAATGAAAAGACTATTCGCCAATCGAGGAGTAGGATTAATGAATTATTAACACAATAATTTGTTTATTCCACTCAGAGATGAATGGTTCAAATGACCTATCTATTTACCATGAATTTACTAATGATCCAAATATATTTATTCGATAACAATCAGATGGCAAGAGTATTTTCCCAATAACTAATTGCTCTAAGACGTAATGAATTGTATTGTTGGTTATTACACAGTTCTTCGAGACATGATATTTTTCAAATACAATCATTTTATTTTTCACTGCTTCTTGAATCTTTGTCGTCAGTAAATATCTCGCTTTTCGAAGATTGTTGCGATTTTTTAAATATACTATGCATGCGAAAAAACGCTGACGATCAATTTCTTTGATTTCTCTCGTGTCTGAAGCCGGCCAATCTCATTTCTCATTTGGTCAGTGTTGTTGGTGTCTTCGAACTCTGTAAAGATATTGAGAATCATTTCACTGTGCATAGTTATAATATCAGTTCAGATTATTGTTACTTTTGAAAAGTTACTAGAAGACCAGAGAAATTTAGGAAATGTTCCTTGATTCACAAAATATTTTTATTATTTTGTGCAGTGTTTCAGAAATACTCACTCATGTCTCATAATATCATACATTTTGTACTTTGACAAAAAATATATGCTTCAGTTCTACCATATTCAGCATTGAACTACCGAAAATGGAAATTCATCTATAAACTTCGGAAGATCTTGTGGTATCACTTTCATTTCAAATTTCCTGAATTGGAAAAAAAAAGATATTATTGTTAATGTTTTCAACTATAGACTGTTGCATTATTACTTTACACTTACATTATATACTTCACACTTATCAGCTCATGATGAACTAATTATAAAATATGATAATAAAAAAAATCAAAATAAGGCCGGAAATGAAATAAAATATTCAGGTATATTCACAGATAGTCATTTACAGTGGAAATATTATTATTTACAGTGAAAATATTATTATTAAAATCGTTCTTGAAAAGCTTCATCATANTTTCATCTATAGTTTCAGTATAATGAGAGAAAAATTATCGTTGTACCGCAGGGGTCTGTATCAGGGACAGTTCTGTTTCTAACTTATATTAACGGCATCTGTGATATGCCGCTGAAAGGTAAAATATATACACTGTTTTGCAAACAAACCCCGCCAAACAACCTGATTTAATTAATTTTTCTGAATTATTAATACATGGTTTAACAAAAAATTAAAATGATTTAAGTACTGGCGATCCACCTAAGATCGCGATTTAGAATTGTTATTTCATTATAAAAGAAAGTTCACGAATTTTTACACCTTTCGTAATTTCTGAAGGAAAGGTTTGATTCTAATAATTTCAACATCAGATTATGATTATTCAGTGAGGATGAAGATCATTATCATGATGAATATATCGACATCTTTCGATTCACTCGTGATTTTATTGACTAATTTGAACAAAAAACAATGATTGTAACTAAACTATAATAATAAGACATATAGCCCGTACATTTTTGTGGGTAATAATGAGTGCTATGAACATGTGCAATTAATCAAGTAAGAATAAACTCATTTTATAAAAACTTAAAAAAAATCTTTGTTTTGCTGAATTTTCAAGATGATACCATGATTCCAATTGCTGAATTGGTTTTTTCTGTACTTACTAAACTCTAGAAAAATCAATTGAATTCAAAAAATTCAAAAATTGTCGTTTCAGGTTGATTTCATAAACTCAAACAACCTGAGTAGGATAGGCCAGCCAGTTATCTATTCCCAAACAAATGTAGGTATTCATTTTATGGCAATAACTTGCTGCTATGCTTAACATAACATCAGTAGTTGTAATCACGTGCTAATGATGCTAACTCAGTTAGTGAAACACGCATCAAGAGAGTTTTTTTGTTCTGGTGTGGAAAAAGTGTATTCAATAAATGATAACGATATAAAAAAAACCTTTTATGCGTAGTATGTATACACCTGATGAAGCTATTATATAGTGAAACAGGTGTCATTATTCGACTCTAAGTTTTTAAAAAGACGATTTTCTCATCACATCAATAAATGTAACAATAAACTGTCTCCAGAAGTAAAAAACTCTTTTGGTATCAGCATTGAAAGCACATTTCATTAGATTCATTCATAGAGTGAAGTTTATGATTTCTTAAGGTCTTTTCTGATCATCTGGAAAGATATTCCAGATAGTAATATCCATCATAATATTCAGAAGTACTGAAAACCTCTAATTAGTTCCTCCTGAAAATATATCTTTCTCAATGTATCAGTTGTATGTGAATAGCATCTTTCTATGTTAATGTAAGAATTAAAAGGGATTTACAATATGTTTGACCCACATATGACATTAGGTAAATATCTAGAGCTACAATACCTAAAACAGTGGAAACTATAGGACAGAAATACCATACTCTCCAAGGCCCAAAACTTTTCGATGAACTGTCGATGAAACTCAAATGTTCAAAAAATAATCGAAAACTATTCAATGAACTGTCGATGGAACTCAAATGTTCAAAAACTAATCGAAAATTGACTCTCAATTATTCACTTGAGCTCTGTGCAAAATTTTATGTCTAAAAATACATGTTATAAAAGTCCAGCATAAATTGAATTAATGAATCAAATTATATAGTTCCCTTAGTTTCTATAAACTTCGGTTTTCTCTAAATATCAATAATTTGTTTTACGTTCAATTCACAATTGAAAATACATGGTCAATGAATCTTTCGTACGAATAATAGGTTGTCTATATCACACGCGGATTGGTTTCCTTGTAGTTTTCCATGTTTATTTATCGTTGGATCAAATAATTGTTTCATATTGGCCGCGGTGGTAGTGCGCCCGACTCACGATCGGAAGACCGTGGATTCGATTTCTGCCTCGACCAGATATTTTTCTCGAGAGAATTTATCTGGTTGAAACTGGAATGATTCTGCAACCGTGTTAGGAATCACACGTTAAAAGGTAATACCTCGTTAGTCCTTAGCTCGCACAAGTTTCTCAATTACTGAGAGTTGTCGTTCGTATGGGGGCGACAGCTGATTAACGGAAAAACAGATTTTAAACAGATATTGTAACACTAAATCGATATATTGTTATATGATTTTTATGAATAAATGAATTACATTTTAATACACTCCACTGAAAAATATCACTCAAATCATTAACATCATCTTCATTTCATAGGTAATTTAGTAATCCAGAAATTCTTGAGCTGCAATTTTAGAATGAACGTATGAACAGGGATGTTTTTCTGCTAATAAAATTGTTACTATATGTTGTTCATACATTTTTTTATAAAAGGGCATAAATATGACGAAACTTTTCTAATTTGGTGATGTATTCACCAAAAGTACTTCATTAAAGTGTATAGAGACCTTAACTGGTTAACAAGAAATCTTTTTCATCCCGAATATATAACCAGAAATGTTTATTCAAGAACGGACAAATGGAATAGTGAATATCATTAAAAACTCATTCAATGAACGACAAAAATGGAGATTCAAAACAAATATTCACAGCACTTGTTGATGTTACCGAATAACTTTCTGAACACAATTTTATAACATAGAACGGACGCTACTGGTTACTGTCCGGTGGTTGACCAAGGCCATCGAGTTAGTTGGGAGTCTCAACCGTCGGCGAAGCGCATTCTTGGCGTAGGCGATTACCTGAGACCTGTGAACCAGTCATTCAGCGTTCACAATTTTAAGCACAGGTGATAAACCCAAAATATAAACGGACGTGGCAAAACTATTCCAAGAATTTCATCTATAGTTTCAGTATAATGAGAGAAAAATTATCGTTGTACCGCAGGGGTCTGTATCAGGGACAGTTCTGTTTCTAACTTATATTAACGGCATCTGTGATATGCCGCTGAAAGGTAAAATATATACACTGTTTTGCAAACAAACCCCGCCAAACAACCTGATTTAATTAATTTTTCTGAATTATTAATACATGGTTTAACAAAAAATTAAAATGATTTAAGTACTGGCGATCCACCTAAGATCGCGATTTAGAATTGTTATTTCATTATAAAAGAAAGTTCACGAATTTTTACACCTTTCGTAATTTCTGAAGGAAAGGTTTGATTCTAATAATTTCAACATCAGATTATGATTATTCAGTGAGGATGAAGATCATTATCATGATGAATATAATTCGTCCAAACTCCATCGATACAGTAATGAATATTACTAGAGTTTTATCCCAATACCAAACCTCTACACGTGTTTCAGTCACCAAATGATCATCTTCAAGAGGAAAATTAAACTCAATATTCCTCTTGAAGATGATCACAGTTCAGCACAGTTCAGCCGACATTATTCGCCAAAAAATGTACGCCACTGACGTTTTCTTGTAAAATTCAATTTTGTGTTGGGTGAACATTCGAAAATGAATTTTTTTATCCCCTTATTTGTATTTGTATCCTGCTTTGCTTTATCAGAAAAAAAGAAAGATATGTATCGAATCAATTACATCTAATTGTTTGTGATGTTTGCCATTTTCAAATTATTTTATTGATGTGATAAGGCATATTTTCACTATTGACAAAAAAGTGTTTTTAATTATCTGTATCTTAGAAGAAATACATTACCGGACCTATGTTTATATGAACGTTTTTTTATTAAATTTGCTTCTGAACACGCCCTGGCATTTTTCCACCCTGTAGAACGTTTGATGCATTGAAAACCGTATTTTCTGAATGTTCAAGTCTTCACTGAGTGGTTTTCATTTAAAAATGTTTCCTGTTGGTTTCAAAACGATGTAAACGATTTTTAATTCTGCTTTCCCAAGGTAACCCTGCTCAAAGCCATGTCGTCACATCCCCTTCCAAAGGAGCATATGATATGACTGCTAACGAAATATGAATTGTAATGGTTATCAAGCCAAACATTTCCAGAATAATTTCCGCAGACCCTTCCGGTCGTCATCTAAATATCACAGTTGCTTACTCTCTGTCCATTATAAATTACTGAATTCATTTCAAATTTTCACTGTTATGTGCGTGGGTATCATTATAACATCATTTTACAATAATAATAATGATATGTACATTTTATTCTTTCATAAAGAGCAGTATATTTTATTGGAAACGTCAAAAGTAATAGTGTAAATCGACACATACGGAGGAAAAATGGACCAATTTTTATTTTACAGGTACAAAATACACTTTCAAAAACACACCAAGTTTTTATGTGGAGAATACTTGAAGTTGAAATAAAAAACTGTGTCATCAAAAATGAAAAATTGAAACGGTAGATGGTATATTTAGTAGGTCCCCTTTATTTATATGACATTCATTTCAGACTGATTCAATTTTTATTTTATCTCGGCCAAGGAGCGGTATGGTGACTGAGAAGAGAAGCAAAAATATGAACAGTGAAATGTAGAATTACTCCAGAACATATAAATCCAAAATTAACCTGAAAAAATTATTTTCGCAATGTAAACTAATGACACGGAATATGCAGCAAAATAGTTGACAACAATAACAACAAAAATTGCGTCTGTCAAATTGGATCATTAGATCTGTGATTGGATATTAAAAACCAATACACTTGGCAACTCCGCCCTAGACACGATCAATTTCATTGGTCAACAGACACGCGGCCAATTTAAATTCTTGCTTTTCGAATTATTCTTTTTTCTGCAAATATGAAGAGATTTTGGGACTTGATAAGTATAATATACCCCTAACTCGATCAGTCTATAAACAAACCAGTATCATTTTCCATAGCATGAAACAAGCCCATTGCTGCCATGATATCAATTAAATCGCTCTAAATCTTGAAATGAGTCGTCACGACGTTTATCGAGTTCAGGCAGACATACGCTGTGATAGTGATTTTGCAGAAAACACTGATTAAAAAAGGCAATGTTGGGGGTCGTGTTGAATATAATTCTGCAATTTCAAATACATGTTTCTACAATATAAATCCTAAATGGAATAATTTTTTATTCTGGAGCATGGTGAAGAATTACTCAAATTGAAATTTTATTTTTTTCCTTCTGAATTTTGAAATGTCTCATGATGGTTAATTTGAAGAAAATGTATATATTCAATAATATGGATCGATAAGGATTCGCACTCCTTGTGATTTTTACTTTTGGTACCAAATAAGATGACTTGAAATATTTTTTGGATTGATGGTAAAGATATTTGCATAAGATTCATCATACGATAATCAAAAATTTCTAATAAATGATGTTTCAGTAGGAACCAGAAATGTAGTTTTGTGGTTTTGAAATCAGCACTTTAGTACTACTGAAAAACCGCTGAGATATGGATCACGGTTTCCTGAAAACTGGTGAACCAGGTGGTCAAAATACTAACCGGCAATTTTCTTGTGGTGAAAGTGCTAATTGGCAGATGTCGGGTGTGAATTGAATTTGGAATATTTTAACGGATGATTGTTGAAAGATTCCTCGGTCACTATTATGTTGTTTTGAGAAAAACATACAAATTTTCTGGATTGAATGGTTTTTGTAATTTGAGATTAAAAAAATATGTTATATCTAGCATACCTACATGTGTAGATTGCTATGATGTTTACAGCATTGTGTCATCTAGGAATTGAAAATTTTATTGATTCTGATACATTTTAATACAGTTTTTGGTACAGTTAATACAGTTTTTAATAGAGTAATAATACAGTTCTGGTCATCAACAATTGAGTTCGAGTAATGAAAACCATGTATTACATAAGTAAAAACAGATTTATTTGAACAACTATCAAGAAAGACGTATGATAAATCTGACGCGAATCAAGTAGAAACTCAGCAAACTTTAAAATCAACCATATTGTTGTTGTTGTTGTTTCTGTTCATCGAATTCAGTTGAAGTTTCATTTTTCATGGATCTGGGACCTAGGTCCCTTTTTACAATAACTTAAAAATTTTTATAGATGGGATGGAATGGACCCTTGTAATGAGGAACTAAGGACTCTTTTCACACCAGAAGGAGCATCAACCGAAGAATACAAAACTGTACTCGACTCAAAATCTCAAAAAAAATACTTGAAAATAATTCTTTTCAAGTAACTTCAATATTAATTTTGATTAATATCAGATAGATTGATTGGAAAATGTACAATCACAAGTGTATGATTTCTAGTTTTACACTTCGGCAATAATTGCTATTGACTGAAGTAATCAAAAATAATATATCTTTTTCAGGTAAACGCTGTCAATAATTGTGGTTAGTAGTGGTTGGGAAGTTGTTATTTTTGAAAGAAGTCTTCAATATTTTCATTGGCGTGTGTGAAGTCTGTGAAACAGCATGATCGCCAGAACACCAGAAGTCTTTATAAATACTGCAGTATTTATCAAAAAATAACTCGACTGTGCCTTGTTGATCTCACACTACACTACACTTGGATTGTCATAAATTGGTTGTCAATTCAATACACGGTAAACTGATAATTATTAGTCAAATTGCAAATGTACAGAATACCCCCACTGTGGCTGCGTCAACCGAGCAATGATTTCAATAAACCCTCTCTTTCTTTCTGCAAAGTTTTGTTCAATGTATTTTGTCGATAGTGATGAAGCATTTTCATCTGTTTTATAATATCCCTGGGAAAATAACCAGCTCATTTATAATTCCAAATCAATTTGAATTCGTTGTACGAGTGAAAGTCATTAAACTCCGAACTACAATACTTTGCGAATGAATACGACTGAGGTCTTTTTGTTCTGCCTTCAACTTTATTTATGTGTCTGCGAAATAATGGGTCGATACCAATTATCTCTTTCATCAATATCGTCGTTTCTTGACTTCTGAAGAGGACTACGTTATACTTTTCTGGATTATTGAACAAATTCAATAAAGCGGTAACGACGAACTAGTTTGGCAGAATGGATTTTTTCAGGAAGATAATCAGTCAAATTCCAATAGAAAACATAGTTTCTGATATTTTTATTGGCATTTTTCTATTGAATTATGAAGTGAATGGTAAATGGTTATTTATGAAATAACACAGTGCTCCACCACTTTACTGGTACATACGCACTCTTTTATCGAAATTTTCCATGGTTATTTCGCAAGAATTTGTTTGAATTTCCTCGATGCAGCAATGCACGGCATGAAAAGAAATCTGAAGTTGTTAAATCACACCATCAATAGGCAAATTCTGACCATCGAAACGAGAGGGTGTACGACCTGGTAATGTCCTATGCGCAGTAATTGAATTGTTTTATGGATATGTATGACATATGGCACCATCTTGTTGAAACCACTTATTGTTCATATCAATATCATCCATAAAAACTATGTTACCGTATGTTTAAAAAAATCTGTTTTAAAATCTGTTTTTCCGTTAACCAGCTGTCGTCTCCATACAAACGACAACTCTTAGAAGTGGAGAAACTTGTGCGAGCTAAGGACTAACGAGGTCTTACCTTTCAACGTGTGATTCTCAACACCAATTCCACAATGTATCTCGATATTGAAACAGACATAACAAAAACAAAACCCAATCCCAAGGCTGGACAGAAGTGTTCACCTCAATCTATGGCGGTGGCTGGTGATGAACAGAAATGTTCACCCCAGTCTACCGCTTGGAGTGAGGCTGGACAAATCAACTCGTGATGTAATACAAAGGTCAAGGCGTAAGCGCATTTGCGGCGCCAAGGCCAGAAGGAGAAAGAGAGCGAAAGAAGCAGGAGTGGCAGCAACTAAAAGTGCACCCTCCTCCTCCACTCCACTTCCAACAGCAAGGACACTTCCTTCGGCGGGCGCCAAGAGTTCCGCCTTGAATAAAGGCAACGAACCGCCTGCCCCTGCAGGAAAGCGCCCTCACTTGAGCACATCCACGGAGGGAACCCCAAGAAGGTTGAGGAAGCCGCGCAACGACAGTAATGTCGCTGCACCTCCCAAAACCTTCGCGGAGGCCGCCGTGAGACACCTCAAGGTTGTCAAAGAGAGTATGTGTTTGGCGAGTCTTGGCCTATACCTGCCGATATAAAGGAGATGTCTCCTAGTGTCCTATCCACTTTCCTGGAAAGGACAGGATGGACGATGACCTAGGAGGACGACTTCTCGGGAGGATGTACAATGGGTCACATGTGGCCTAAGTATTGTGGGCCTACACTCACCCTCTCTACTCTACAGATACAGAGCTCGATATCGAGCACTCGCTACAGTCACTACTTGACCAGGCTTATTTTCAAAAAAATATGATCCAATGATGCCTCCAGCCCAAAATCCACACCAAACAGTGGCACGTTGTGGATGCATTTGTTTTTCGATTCTTAGAGCTCCAACTGCTCGAAGAATCAGCATCCACTTGTAAATGTTCAATAATTTATTCAACGAACTCTTTTCGCTGTGTGTGGTCATTAGGCTTCAATTGTTTTGTTAACTGAATTTCGTTAGCATGCAGATGCAGGTTTTTAGTGAGTATACGCTGTAGCGAGCTTCTTGAAATCAGCAATTCTTTTCCACGATGCCAGGATTTTCAGGAAACTCTCACGCACTACTTTGATATTGGCATTCGAACGGATTGTTCTTGGAGGACCGGTGTGTTTACTGTCTCAACTGATCCAGTCTTCCTGAATTTTTCGAAGAATCTCTTCACAGTTGATGAAGTCAAAACACTAGTCCGACTATATTTTGTATGGAATTTTCGAAAAGGGGCCGCAAAAATTTCATTATTTTTGAGATAATGTTCAAAAATGAATACACGTTGTTCTATCGTATAACATTTTACTAACCCGCAAACATCTGAACATTTTTTTGGATTACCAGTACTGCACAACTGGCGGCAAATTGCGTTAATTCTGGGACATCCACTATCACCACTCTGAAGATTATCCTGACAATTTATTACAAGATAGTTTTCATCTCATTTCTACCAGTTCTTTTCCTTTCACCCCGAAAAACTCACGAGTCAAGAAACTCTTCAACCTGTCACTACCCTATCGCTTGGCAGGTTGGCTGTCCTTGTTCATCATTCACTGCCTTAACCACTGTGCATGCTGTTTTTGGCGAGTGCATTGCCTGGGATGTGGGGATTGAGCAAACCGGCCATCGGATGACCACGTAGCCCCGCTGGATACGGGAATGACAGAATCACTTGTGGTCCTATTATTCCCTATGAATAGCATCCCAACGATGGCTTAGTCCTATGGTGGATGTATCCGTGCCGAGAGGATTAATGACACTGAGCCTATCAGCTGTCTCTACGAAACCATCTCCTTGTCATAGTGATGCGGGGCTCTGCCGTGATTGACCTTCTTTCCCCAGCTACTCATGGGATTTTTATGGACAGAGTAAACTTAAAAATTCTTTCTGACGCTGTGTCTACAGACGAGTTGGATGTCGAGCTTACGACTCCAACTGACCTCCCTGTAAATTTAGATCAGGAGCGAGAGCTTCTCAACTCTCCAACTCCTGACCCAATAACTGAACCTGAAAATAAAGGTTTAGTGGTGCAGCCAGGAAACGACTGAGTGTCTCCTAAAGAACGGGGTACCTTATGAAACCGTCTTGCACCAAATTCTTGAGCGGTGTACGCAGAATCTGTCTCAGGTGGAGTAATTAATCCCTCATGAGCAGGTTGGCAAACGTTTACGCTCAAGTGATGATTCATCAAAACCAGAGGCGAAAAAGTCCTGCACGGTTGAATCTAAAGCATCGTCAGATGTAGCTGACGTGCAAAAACCCTCAGATGGGAAGGTTGTCGTGGGTATCAAGGTGGGAATCTTGCACCTCGACTATCCGACTACCTCATTAACGATGAAACAGCAGAGCATATACTTTGTGCCTGCCCCGCTGGGGACCGAATCAGGTTTTTAGAGTTCGTCAGAGCCGTACTCTTACCATATGATCTGAAAGACCACTCACCATACAAACTAATAGGCTTCGTTAAGAAGCTGGGTTTATTTGGTCGACTGAGAATAGGTGTGAGCCACAATAAACCCCACCCTAACACAACCTATCCCTATCACTTCATTATATAACGGTTCCATAGTTATTATGAAAACATTGTCCTTTTTACGTTATTTCAACCTTATTTCACACTTCGACACGTGTTTCGATCACCAAGTGATTATCTTCAAGAGGAAGATTAAACGGACCTTCCTCTTTAATATTTCTCTTGAAGATGATCACTTGGTGATCAAAACTCATGTCGAGGTGTTGAAATAACGGTTTGGTGTTGTAATATCCATCCATGATAATAATTGAACAATGTTCACAAACATTTTCATTTCTAGTCGCGTTTCGTTAACACCCTAGCTTCCTCAGTAGAAATGGAAGCTATGATGTTAGCGAAACGCGTCTAGAAACAAAAAGTGTTTGTGGAAATTGTTTGACTAGTATCATGGATAGTTTTCATATAGGTTTTCATATAGAGGATGGTTAATTTTTTCACGTTTATCATTGAGATTTCGTTAACTGGATTTGTCAAATGGAGAAAAAGTTAGTCATCTGAACGGTATTATGAAATATTTTACAGTTTCCCAAGATATGTGAAAAATCTTACAAAATGTCCTCTTCTTCTCTTGCTCTGAGGACTACATCTCTCAAAATAGTGAAAAAATATATTTAGACGTTTCTAATTTTCTATAAAATCTATAAGTCATCATATAATAGTCTCAATATGAAATATCTTGTTTTCTGGACTTCTATCAAAACAATTTTTTTCAGTACGAATCTGGATCTTTTCATATCGTTCGTTGTATCATATAGTCATGTGAATACGAATTGTGGAAGATTAAATACTCAAAAAAAAATAGGAACTATTGAGTCCTCCACAAAAAATGTATTACAGAAAATATTTGGATTGTTTTAAAATATGCAACAAAAATTGAAACCACTTTGTACTCTTCAAAATTTTATCCATTTTCTCAAATTTCAAAAAAAAACACCTACTAGAAGGAAATTTTCGAGGCATTAGATACATATCAAAAGCGACCTATTTTATTTTTGATAGAGGGATTCAAGAAAAGCAAACCTCTCTTTTCTGATTTTTTTTTATTTATATAAGTCTCGAATTTATAGGAATTGAAATTGATATCGTTTTGCGTTTGTCAGATATCGTACAATTTTTTTTTTTGCTGGAAGGAAGATATTATTATTAGGATCAATGTTGACTTCCGATCAATGAGTTTAATTTTGTGGCTAACTGCATTTTGGCAATTCCACTGACTTATTTTTGAAGTTGATACTTTCCAAAACACATTTATTGATTTTTCTTAATTGGTAGATGAATCAATTCTATGTATAAAAAATCAGAAACAACAGTCCAAATATTAACTTTTTGTGGGTGTTGTGTATGCCCATCCCGAAAAATATGTGGGTTTTGGTCACTCCAAAAGCGACAATTTGGTCTAATTACATTGACATTCATAAAAAATGAATACTTATCGCTGAAACAGATGTTTAACGGAAGATTAGGGATGGTATTGACTCGATGATTCTATCATAATCATCCTCGTGGAGAATCTACATTTTATAAAGATGAAATTAATGCAATTTCAATGCTTTTCTCACAGTCTTGCGAGCCATTTCCGTCTGTTCTGATACTAATCGTAAGGAGCTCGTGAGCTCTGCAGCAAATGTTCCCAAGACTTCAATTTGAGCTGCTTCATTCAGTACTCTGGTGTTATTTCTTTTTTTATTTGTCACTGAACCAGTTTTGTGAAACTTATTCACCAAATCAAGCACATACCGGTGACTTACATTACAATTTGGATGTCTTTCGTTAAAAAGACATGCCACCCTTCGTGTGCACTTTTCAACTTCTTGATAAATTATAATCATTTCAATTCTGTCTTGAAGAATGTAAACCATTTTTACACTTTTATAGATTTATTAAAGTAATAAATCTATTTTACAGCAGAAATAGCAAAAAAGGATGGCTATCCATCCGTACACTTTCTGCGATGAGAATCACTATTAAACTACTTTTTGATGTAAATTAATTAGAACTAATGGCTAATGTTACCCCTAATAAAAGGTTGGAACAGTACCAACTAATATTCTTACCAGTTCTGGTCAAACCACGCATCTTCGTGTAGGTGTACTAATAATTACTTCTGTTAGTTTAGAACTCCATTTTTCGAAAAATGCTCATCAAAAAATAATGTCAGGGTACCATTGAAAACAGAATTGAACGCCAATCAAAATGATGTGCCACTTGACCCCCTTCCCATTTTAAATTCTAAGGGTAACATAGACCCCTCCTAGGGGGTTGAACCACGAGGGCTACAAGGCTACAAATAGTCCTTGAAAGTGTCCCCCTTGACATATAAGTTGACCTGTCTTTCCGATTCTTCATATTGTTCACTGGAAGGAAGATATTAAGGATGGGAAGTTTTCAAATTGACACCCTGTATATGGCAATGATTATTCTTCTTGCGAACGTCGTCTTGAGGCACACTTCAATTTCCAAAACTGAAGAACTTGGAAACCACAAATAATGGAAAATATTTCAATGTTGTAAACTTTTGTTGTAGATGAGACGTTCCTATAGAAATTGTAAGATGATTCCCCAAACTAAATCCAAAAGTACGGTATGATCGAGTTACTTGTACACTATTCAGAAAGTTCGTTACACTGTAACATCAGTGCGGAATATAAATAACGACAAATTCAATTTGAGAATCGTATTGGTTTCTCATCACTTATTCTTCAGATACAACATAAAAAAGAATTATTTTCAATTCATCTGGTTCTTTAGTGTTGATTTTCATATTCTTTTTTCTTCTAGCTATCTTTTTACAAAAAATAAATGTAAACTCTAGAATTCGCTTTCAAATACTCACTTTTCACTTGTTTGTGTTATCTGAAAATAAATATTGGCATTCCTCTTTTACTGGAGCAGTATTTTCTTCATCAAAACTGGTTTTAATTCTACCGATATCAGACTATATCAGCAGTCAACATGTTTTCATTTATTCACTCTCGTCTCCTTTAGCTTGTCATTTTAAATAAAACTCTCCTACCAATGTCTGAAACTTTTTCCCAAAATTTTTTCACGTTTTCGAATACTCCTAGGAAATTATTCCTCATCTTCGAATACTCCTAGGAAATTATTCCTCATCTTCGACGATGATTTTGAAAATATTTTTAACTTCCGACGATAATTTAAATACTATACCTATGTTTTCTAATAGTGAAAAGTAAACAATGCTCATTATGAATGCAAAACGCTAACAGGGTGATCAAACAAAATTTTCTGCTTTCGTTATGACTTGCCACAGCTGGTATAGGCGGGTTTATAATAAATTTATCAGCTTTCGGGTTGTTATAACCTGCAATAGCGTGCGTTTGGGTATTTAACTGAACATACAAGTTGAAACTTATAGCTATATTTATTCATTTATGTATAAATGATTTGAAATATTCACATAATAATAAATCGGTATATGTATTTAAGAAGATATTAGGTGAATGCAAAAATTGTGATAGGTTATCAATAGATAAATCCGATAAATCGTCGTCGAATGTCATGATTAAAGGTTCTACAATTTCCTCAGCTGAACAGTTTAATTTCCACATGTTGTCCTCTTCTTTCATAACATATTTTCAAGGACAGAACACGAGCATTACAAGAAAATTTTCAAGGCGCTCTAAGAACAGTGCCTGTGCGAAACTAGTGATTCACGTTGGATTTGAATTGCTAGAGATAATATTCATTTGGAAAAACGTTCTCAGGAAGTTTATTTCACATAAACGCAGTTCTCTAAATGAAATAGTACTTAAACAGTGAAGTTCGAGGTATAGTAAGTTGAACTTCATAACGATGAGCAGTCACAGTCGGTCGCGTATTTTTAGATAAATCCGACAAATCGTCGTCGAATGTCATGATTAAAGGTTCTACAATTTCCTCAACTGAACGGTTTAATTTCCACATGTTGTCCTCATCTTTCATAACATATTTTCAAGGACAGAACACGAGCATTACAAGAAAATCTTCAAGGCGCTCTAAGAGCGGTGCCTGTGCGAAACTAGTGATTCACGTTGGATTTTAATTGCTAGAGATCATATTCATATGGAAAAACGTTCTCAGGAAGTTTATTTCACATAAACGCAGTTCTCCAAATGAAATAGTACTTAAACAGTGAAGTTCGAGGTATAGTAAGTTGAACTTCAAAACGATGAGCAGTCACAGTCGGTCGCGTATTTTTGATATGTACCGCTCTTGGTGGAATCAAATGTGCCAAGTTTCTTGAACACTTCCCGTGAAAGTATCTATAGAAGTGAGACAATTTTCCAACTTTTTTTCGATGTTCCAGACTATGAAGGTTGCAAGTCATTTTCGCGGAGGCGGAGCTCTATACATAAGAACAATACTCCAAAGAAGGTCTCATCTGAGATTTATATAACATTAAAAGTTGCTGAGGTGTTGATAGTTTTCTGGTTTGGAACAGTGTTCCGGTTCTGAGACATTTATCTTCTTGGAGGCTGAGGAAATCGCCCTGAAATACAGCCTTCTGCAAATGATTCATTCTGTTTGGCATCTTACTATTTTGTCATGTATTATTATTGAACAGACTCGTTTAGGATTCAATTATTAACATTGATTTCAAAATACAATATCCTCGCCAATTACCAACCATTGGTTGGTAATTGGCGTCAATTATAAAGTAATTGGTTGGCAACCAATTACTTTATAATTGAAAAATAATACAGTAACGTTAGATTGAGAATCTCTACAATGCAATGTTTCATTTGAAATTCCGATATGCATGTTCAATAAGCATAATGAATATTAAACTAATGCGAACATTACATTTTCGGTTCACTTCAACCCCGAGAGAGCCTGGAAAGTTCACGTAGTTGGTACTTCTGCCAACATATCGAATATTGGAGCGAACAACAATGGGGCCTCGATGGCTGGATGGATTAATCAAATAATCGACGAGATAACATGCTTTAATATTTCGTCCATTATTTTGATGCTCCATACGCAAACTACAATTCTGTGGTTATTCAGGAAGCCGCCAATTTCCCATAATTTTGTGGATAATTTGAGCACAATATTCGAGTCTATTCATTTTGCTGTGATATAAATAGACATAATCAAAAGGGGTGAACAGAAATGAATTCAATAGATGCGGATTGTTTACCCTCAACCCGCAATATTTTTGAATAATACGTTTGTTGACGGCTCTCTTGAGTCCTTCGTCACATTTGAGGCCTGCTGGGTCATTGGTTTTGGAATATAATATCGGATATAATGAATTTCCAGCTGATATTTCAAGTGTATAGAAAGAAAATCTCGATGTAATTGAAAAGTGTCTGTCAAATCGATTTGAAAGTCAAATGGCTGTTTTTCTACACGATACCCTCAAACTTTGGCGGGTTGACAGCCTTTTTTTATTATTTCGCTCCTTGAGCTACTTTGCTTGCTGCTTTTTGCATGTGTTGTGTGATGGTGAGCAAATTTGCCTTTCGATGTCTACTTTCCGTGGATATTGGAATAACAGAATCACTTCTGGTGCTGTTATCCCCTTACCGAATGGAAACCCAATGATGGCTCAATTCTAAGGTGCATGTATCATGTATGACACTGAGTCAATCAGTTATCTCCAACTGAACCTTCGAGATACTGAGCGCCCTCTCATCATAGGGTACTCTATGTAACCATATTGTAGCAAATTCTTGAGCAGCAGAATGTGCATCAGCAGAACTCCCTAAGCAGTTCAGCAAATTTCAGGCTCAAACCAACAACTAAACCAAAGACGAACAAGCCTTGCCAAATTCAATAAAGCATCAGGTGTAGCTAATGGGAAAAACCCTCATATGGAAAGGTTGCTGTCATCATCAGGGTGGAAATCTTGCGCCTTGAATATCTGACTACCTTAGTATTGGCCAATATCTGCATTATACCGTTATAGCTGCTGCAGAGGATATTCTATAAGATCATCCCCAGGTACAATTTCAGAGCTGCACACTTCAACGTAGATGACTACAGGTTACCTGAGAGAAACAGAAGAGTGAACGAGAAAGATTGTGATTATGTGTCCCTGAAATGTATCACAGGTGATGAACTTCCCCTGCAACACATCTGTGTTGCTCACCTACCTGACAGAGATAGTCGCAGACTGACTGCCAATTAAGTTCTAACTCTATTGAGGAAAATCAACCATTATTCAATGAATTATTCTCCACAAGGAAATTTCAGGTTCTGATCAAACACGGTGTCAACGATGGATCCATGGCTGTGATGGGTTCCAAACCACATTTTGATTTGACTGGTTTAATTCCGCCTTGACAATCGGATCTATCCAGCTAGCAATTGCTGAATCGGATCACTTTGATAAATCCTTTGAGAAAGCATTGCCAAATGCCTGATTAATTTTTCGGGTTGTTTCGACAGCATTTTTGTTCGATTTGAAATCGTAGAGAAAAATTGGTCGAAAATCAGTTGTATACGAGTAGTAATAAGCTGAAAAGATGCAAAGAAAAGAAATTTGATAAAATGTACCAAATTCTCTGTCGATCAGTATATACCAGAATATAGTAGAATATTAATTTATTGATATACAGTGTCACTATTAAAGTGCGCACCATTTGGGAAACTTTTTTTTCGAAAAGTTTCAATGAAGTTTAACTTCGGCACTTGTTTGTGCTTTGAATTTAACTTGAAATGATGCGGCCAACTGCGACCCACTGATGTTCAGTGTTTGTCAAATTCAACTTTTTTTTTTGAAAAAAATTGAAAAAGTGCATTTCTAGATCGAATTTAACAAAAAGTTACTTGAAAAAGTTATGTCTACGGCAATTTCATATCCATATGCCAAATTTTATGCAACTAGGATAAAGTTAACGTTTTGCTTATTTTTGATAGATATCCCCTTTATTTTAAAAAACAAGTTCGGTTAGTTGTCATCAATTCATGTATACATAACAAACTCATCATGGAGTTAACTTTTCTGATAAATTTTTACTTATACGGACAATCTTCCAAAGGAATCTGTAAAAAAAATATACGAAACACTCAAAAAACAGAAATAACACAAATAATAATCCAAAAGCAGAATATATGCAGGCGGTTCTTTTCTTTTTACAAAAACTAAGACAAACCCCATCATTCTCTTCAACTCATCGTTAGGTTAGGTTAGATTAGGTCCGAAGTGAGTGTGTCTATTCTATTCTCCTCTGCAACCCGCAAGGGTTTATTGTGGCTCACACCTATTCACACTCGACCAATTAAATCCAGATTCTTGACGAAACCCATTAGTTTGTATGGTGAGTGGTCTTTCATGTCAGATGGTAAGAGTACGGCTCTGCCAAACTCTGAAAACCTGATTTGGTCCACAGCGGGGCAGGCACAAGTATGTGCTCTGTTGTTTCATCATTTTCCAAACAGAGACGACACAACTCATCGTTACTTCAATCGAGTTTCTTTGTCCGAAACCTGGATTAATCCCTATAATTTCAATTTCAATACCTATAGGTTCCAATTTTGGAACCTATACCCAGCAATGAAAATAGTTTTATAGAAAAACTCCACTCTCAACATAGAAATTGAAAACTCTAAACATGCACGATTATCAAAAAGTGCCTATTGGGGAATGGGAAAAAATACCAGCGTGGTCCAAACAGAACTGGCTGGTATCTCAATCTCCACAAAAGAAATAACCAGGAAAGGAATTTCTGGCAAAAACATAACAATCTGCACTGATAGTAGACAAGCCCTATTAGCCTTTAACAGGCAACGTGTTACCTCAAGGCTAGTACTAGAGTGCCACCAAAATTTAGCCAAAGCCTTGGTAGATAATAACATTATTCTGAGGTGGGTTAAAGAGCACGACAGGAGTAAATCGCATTGCCGACTCTTAAGCCAAGGAAGCGGCTGGACTAAGAATTTTGGGACCCAGTGGCACCTACGGCCTGATGATTTCGACAATTGCGGAACTAGCCAAATATTACACCAATGCTCTATCCCTAAAGAGATGAGATGGAATCAAAGGATGTAATCTTGCCAGGATCACCCTGGGCGACCCTGGTAAGCTGGCGCCGAAGAAATATCTAGCGATGATCAAGAAAAATCTACACTTAACAGTAGGATTTCTGACTAGCCACTGTCAACTAAGGAAACACCTCCATAATAACACCTCTATGCAGGATGTGTGAACAAGGAGATGAAACTGTCAGGCATGTCCAATGCGAGTGTCCGGAGTTATCGTCAATAAGAGAGTGTGTGTTCGGCGAGTCTTGGCGTTCACCTGCCGTTGTAAAGGAGATGTCTCCCAGAGACCTGTCCACCTTCCTGAAAAAGACAGGAAGGACGATGACCTAGGAGGACAACTCCTCGGGAGGATGTACAATGGGTCGTGACCTAAATGCTGTGGGCTTACACTCAGCCTCCCTACTCTACAGATATAGATCAAAAAGTGCCTGAAGTAATATCAGATCTGAATTTTCTAAATTAAATTGATAATGAAGATATTTATGTTTTACGGAAAATTTACAAAAGGTTTCCAGAAATATTTCCAATCCTCCGAAACTATCTAGATTCAAAAAACTATGAAGTGTCGGGGAGAATAATCGGATGAGATATTACTCAGAAGTAACAACAACAGATTCAACAATTCCTCTCGGTCAGAGTAATCAGTTTGAAAAATCTCAAGTAATACAATAAAAATATTTAATGAGTTTGGTGAAAATAGTACTCCACAATTATAACTCTATTTGAAGATGCCACAGTGTGTCGAAACAGCCGTTAGCATTAAATGTTAGTGTTGTGTAAATTGTGAAGTATCATTTTCACCCTACTCACAAATTAATTTACACAAATTATGAGCTGAAACTGTAGAGAAAAAAAAATAGTTTTATGAGAAAAACTCTCATTCAGCAATAAACACTTTGAACATACCAAGTTATCTGAAAATAGAAGAAATTACATCAGACCTGCGATTTCAAAGTTGAATTGTTGATAAAGATATTCATTTTGTAAAAAATTCACAGCAAATTTTTTTGAACCGTTTTCCGAAGGTCTTCGTAATTCTCCAAAATTATCTAGACTTACCAATCTAAAAAGTGGCGAGAAGAATAATCGGCTAAGAGATTACTCAGAATTTGATAGAAAAAGAGTTTCAACAATTCCTAAGATACTCAGGAGTTCCTAGGATATAGTGTGGAAGGTTTACACTAATACGTAAGCAGTATTCTTGAGAAGAACGATAGATAACTCCAATATTGTTGATTATTGAATTATTAATGATATCAAAATAAAATTAGTCTTGTTTATTCCGTTCTACAGCATTGAACAATAATATCGAACTGTCTTCGAGCAGGTAGCAGAATATAAAGGGTCTTCCAACAGGGACTTCCGAACTTTGACAATTAATAACGGTCATCTTGTTGAAGCTACATCTGTCAAATTAGTTGTCATTTATTCTGTCTGTTTTGCCAAATTACCATAGACGGATATAGCATTCAACAACACGTGCAAATAATAAAATAGTTTTATCAAAATGGGTGTTCTGTTTAGGCAACGTACCGCGCGTTTCGCCCATTTTACGGTCGCCATAATCGTCTTAACGAGAGGATTATGTGCAATTTGAGTTCACTGCTTCAGCAAACGTTCGACCAACACCCGTACGTCAACGAAACGCAAGATCTGCCGGAAACATCGCCGCTGTCTGTGAGAGTGTACAGGAGAATCCGAGGCAGTCGATTTCGCGTCCCTCTCAAGAATTCGGACTTTCGTAGACCACAACTTGACGAATTTTGCGTTGCGACCTGGGTCTGCGCCCGTAACTGACCCAGGAACTGAAGGTAAACGACCATAGTGTGTGTTTCCTGAATGGGCTCTGGAGCAGTTGGCAATTGACCCTAATTTTCATCGAAAAATCATTTTCAGCAATGAGACCCATTTCTGGATGAATGGGTACGTTAACAAACAACATTGTCGAATTTGGAACGAAACCAATCCACATGAGATCAAAGACCGTCCAATGCATTCCGAAAAACTTAATGTTTGGTGAGGATTTTTGGCTGGCGACGTCATTGGCCCATATTTCTGGGAACGACGTTGGCCAGGCCATCACTGTCGTCGGCGAGCACTATAGGTCGATGATAACCAACTTCTTTTGGCCTGAATTGGATGATCTGGACAAAAACGACATGTGGTTTCAATAGAGGGCGCTGCGTGCCACACAGCTCATGTCACATTGAATATTTTGCACGGGCGATTTGAGGGCATGGTCATCTCACGTGATGTGAAGTGGCCACCGAGATCGTGCGATTTGACCTCGTTAGACTTTTTTTATGGGGTTTCATGTGTATGCGGTCCTCGTAGCCAACATAACCCAAGCCATCGGTGAAATTCAGCCTAATTTATGCGCCAGAACCATGGAAAATTGGATGTTTCGGATGCGCTCCAACCAGAGAAGTCGTGGTGGATATTTGAATAGATCAGGAAGACTACTATACTTCAAAAAAACATGACGTATATTCCAACTACAAATCAACAAGATCCACAACTTTTAGGAATACATTTAAGATATTATCTCTTGAAAATAGACGACACTACCCAGTTTTGGCATGTTTATATAATATTATCAATAATATAATAAATTCCCCCGAACTTAGATTTAACCCGCCAACCAGAAGATTGCATTCGGTTCCGATGTTCAATATTCCTCCATCACTCAACGTTTTGAGATCACCGGTAAACATGTACTTACTGATGGATCTAGAATGGACAGTTTCTCTCAGAGTCTTCCGCAAATTGTGGATTTATATTGTCCTCGTATCAATCGGCTATGGTATCCCTGTTTGGGAGCAATGATTTTGATGTTTTCAAACAGAATCCTGTGGTTTCCTTCACAGAGTGCGAACTCCTCCACAGATGACTTGTCCGTTTGGCCAAAAATCGACGGCCTTCAAAACCGAAAAATAGTGACACCTAGACATCGTTCAGCAATGTCAGAGAAAATTCTTCCAGAACAGATCTCTCCAATAGATTTCCCAAACACGTAGAAACTCGAATCCAATTAAGTTTATGAAAAAAAATGCAGTTTCTACTGAAGTATCGGTTTTATTCCCTAGAGGGGATTTCGAATGTTCATCTGAATTTTTGTTGGTTTGTAATGACTGATACAATTCCAAATTCTTCATCTGTTGACTTGAAAAGTTAATTATGTAGGTAGGTAAAGGCGATCACATCTACCCCTACGAAGATGCCATCTATGGGATTGACAGAAGACTCAACTCACGAATATCAAGGAAAAACAAGGCTCTCCAAGGCCAAGTTTCGACATTGACTAGCACCAAACGAGATTTGTCCCCTGCGGAATGAGTCTTTCGTCGATCCCATAAATGGCGCCTTCATAGGAGTGGTTCAGCCTAGCAACACTGACGGGACTTCAACAAGTCTCATCAGGTTGTTGAATCACAAGTTCACCTAGTTGCTTTCTGTCGATCTCATAGATGGCGTCTTGTTAGGTTAAGGTATCATCGCCTTTACCTTCAGGTTTATCCTTTGATGACAGTGGTTCAGCCTAGCAACACTGATGAGACTTCAACAAGTCTGGCGTCTTAGTAGGTTAAGGTGTCATCGCGTTTACTTTCAGGTTTATCCTTTGATGACAGTGGTTCAGCCTAGCAACACTGATGAGACTTCAACAAGTACAATTTCATTTTTATACCGCTGAACGCAATTATCAAACCAGACTGAGTCTTCGTTTCCTCATAAATTCAGAATTATATAACTCAATTTTTCTGCTTTCTCTATCCATTGATTATTTGGCGAATTAGATAAAAATGTTTCCACTAAAAGCAGTTGATTGATTTTTATTGCCTCAAACATTCAATGAAGAATCTCACTATAGAACAAAACAACATGAATCCATTTCCATTGATCAACTTCGGATACAATTGAACACCATCGGCGGAACCAATTTCTAATGGAAGCAGTAGAACATATCTAAGAGGTAATGCCAGAGGGTGAATGCAAATTAGCCAGACTTCAGGTGTTACAAGGGGAAACTAAAACGTCACCGTGATGGAACCCTTCTGTGAATTAGTTTTATAAAAATTCAGAGTTAGGTATATCAGAACGCCCGTGGATGAAGAAGATTACTTCGAAAATAATTGAATTTGGTGTGGGGGGATTACATTACATGTTGAGATTTCCTTTAAAATATTCAATACATATACATGGCTTAATATGAATCCAGAGTGATTGATCAATCCAAAAAAACACCATAACTGCTACATATTTCTCGACGCCCGTCGTTTCATCTAACAAATTGGCGTCTTCAGGAGATTGGCTAACTTCAAAAATAGGTCATCTCATGTCACACTCTGCTATTTCCACACTTTCGAAAGAATCCAGAAATCCAGTACCTAGCATGTACCGATCTCAACAATTTGAGACAGTTTCCATTTATTTTGTGGCCATTTTCCAAAGCGTGTTGACCGACACTAGAGTTTTCTGGTATCCGAAAACGGATATGTGCTGCGTGTTTTTTTAAACGAGTTCTGAAAGCTCGCTTAATATGACCGATATAGTTTTTGTCACAGTCCTTGCAGCTTATTGCATGTATCCTCGACTTGTATCAATTGTATCAATTTTTATAATAATTTGCATTGTAAAAAAAGTATCCAATTTAATTGTAATTTTTTTTCTGATTGATTCGGCCGTTACTAGATGAAGATACATAGTAACTTCAAAACTACACCTCACGATTTGATCTCCACACGTATTTTGGACAACCAACGATAAAGGTGGCTTCATTTTTGAGGAAACGAGGTATTGAAACTATTAAACCTGCATATAGAACAAGTAATATGTTGGGAAAGTTAATTAAAAATAATAAAGGCGAAACATCCAAATTCGAGAAATCAGGAGTATATAAATTAAAGTGTGGAACGTGCCCTAAGGTGTACATTGGTCAAATTGGCAGGATATTTAGGAATCGAATCCAGGAACGTCATACGAGCTATGTAAATAAGAAAACATAACCTCTTAGTTTCACCGATGTATGATTCTCCGCACTCGCTGGGTATCCGGTGAATGCAATTGCTGGAATCGCAGTCCGCGTTTGGTGGCCTGGTTTTCGTGAGGCTGCTACGGATAGTGTTCCTAGATCTGAAGCAAGTCCTTATGTTATACTTGAACCCAATCTTTCTTATCCTTTCCGATAATCCTCTCATGTAGGAAAGTACAAGTACTGGTTGTGGCAGCGCCATCTGTTGTATCACGAAATTATCAAAGAACAGAATATCACAGTGCAATATATAAAAACTCATCCGCTGGCAGAATCGAATCTGAGCAACGGGGAAAGGAGTATAATGATGGGAAATAAGGTAGAAACGGATTGTAAACCAATGTAAAGTATCTGGAGTCCCAAGATCATGCCTCACAAGTCAACACCATCTCACAACCCCGGTTGGAGTAGTGGAAAAGTGGTGTTAACGAGGGGATCTTTCCTCAACAGAAATTAAATTTCAGCTTTTTGTGTATCACGTTTTTTCCTGTCTTGACTAATACGAGAATCAATCTGGATATTTGAGTCAAGGCAATGCTCTGGATCTTATAATTATTGATGTCTGAAATAAATGTGGCCTACTCCTGAAAAAGACTATGGGAAAACCAAGTTTTCCAGACTCATTCTTGATTAGCCGGACGTGAACCTGTTGACGCCGTTAGTGATGGACATCGAGTACCTCTCAAGTCAGCCCATATTTGCACGGTTGATTGTGGCAACTTCTAACTGCTATTTCGTGTTAATGGACTTTTGCGGAGTATTTGAAAACGAATTGTTGTATATCTCCCGAAAAAATTATTCGGTAGGTGGTATATTTAGTACGTCCCTTTTATTTATGACATTCATTTCAGACTTTGTCTTTTATCGAAGGATGGGAAGTTTTGATTTCATTTTTATTTTATCTCGGCCAAGGTGCAGTATGGTGACTGAAAGGAGTATAGTGAAATGTAGAATGACTCCAGAACATATCAATCCAGAAATAACCTGAAAAAATGTTTTTCGGAATGTAAACTGATGACACGGAATACGCATCAAAATAGGCACCCGCCAAGACCTACCTTTTACAAAAAAACGTTCTTCAATTAGATAATTGTAACAGTTGTATTCACACCGAGTTGACAACAATAACAACAAAAATTGCATCTGTTAAATTGGATCATCGGATCTGTGATTGGATATTAAAAACCAATACACTTGGCAACTCCGCTCTAGATGCCATCAATTTTATTGGTCAACAGACACGCGGCCAATTTAAATACTTGCTTTTCGATTTATTCTTTTTTCTGCAAATATTAAGAGATTTTGGGACCGATTAGGCTTGATAAGTATAATATACCCCTAACTCGATCAGTCTATAAGCAAAACAGTATCATTTTCCATAGCATGAAACAAGCCCATTCTCTGCCTCCAATTACTCTCAACAAAGCAAGCGAAGCAATCAAGATTATGGATACTGGACAGGCAAATTATAATTACATGTGGAACATGTTTGGAACGCTATTTTTCGGAAAATGCTCATCAAAAAATAATAAGTCAGGTTACCATTGGAAGCAGTCTAGAACGCTAATCAAAATGATGTGCCACTTGACCTCCTTCCCATTTAAAATTCCAAAGCTAACATCTACCCCTACTGAGGGTTGAACCACGAGGGCTACAAATAGTCCTTGAAAGTGTCCCCCTTGACAATAAAAGTGACATGTTGTTTCGATTCCTCATATTGTTTACTGGAAGTAAGATATTGAGGATGGAAAGTTTTCAAGTTGACACCCTGTACATCTGAGACCATTTTTGAGACTACCATGATGATATATAGCGGAGTTATGTATTAGTATGAGTTTTCTTTCGATCAACACTTGTATCAAGATTATTTATCAATCTTTCATTCATTACATAAAGAATAGGAAGTTGGTAATGCACTTCTTTCTCTAACGTGAACTTTATCGTAGGTTATCTTGTGTTCTAGTGAGTCAGAAAAGAGTTATTGTCATCTGCCTTATGTTCTCAGATAGCGAATATCGGCATTTCTTCATTATATCATATATATATATTGTAT
>NW_019289560.1:239331-284663 GCF_000500325.1 Leptinotarsa decemlineata
AAATTTGAAATTTTGCGAAGGTCTTTCCAATCCTCTTTCATCAATGCATTTTTAAAATTACCAATGTTTTGTTCACTAAAGTGTCTTCTCGTGTCTGAATAATTTATTTCATTTCTTGTGTTTTGGAGAAAGTCAAAAAAATAGTACTGTTCTGTGGTCAGAGTATACATTGTCTATTACACAACATGTTCATAATTCACATCTGAAAATATTTTATCGATTGAGGTAGAGGATGTGTGTGTGTCACGTGTAGGCCACGCTACCTTTGGTGCAAGGTTATATGACGACAAAATTAATGACAAATTGTTGGAGTTCGTATTTTTTAATCTATCAAAATTAAAATCCCCACATAAAAGGAAATTGTAATTTGGTTTAGATAAAAAATCCAACACATCTGATATTTTTGTGAAGAATATGTTTTCGTCTGCTGAAGGTGACTGACTATAGCAATTCAAGATACAAAAAGTTGTTCCATCACATTTATAGATACATGCACATATTTCAAAATGTTGCTCTAGACAAAATCTGTCAAGTCAATACTATCAATTACTAAGTCTGAACAAGCTCAAATTACTACACCTCCACATCGTAACGCAGATCTACAATAAGAACTGACAAGTTTGAACCCAGAAATATAAACATCATTCACAACATTCTGTTTAATGTCTATTTCTAATAAGCAAAGAAATTTTATATGTTCAAGTTCATTAATATCAGTCAGAAAATGACTGATTTTGTCATTCATTCATGGATCGTATCCGATTACCATTGCTGAAGCGACAGATTGAAGATGGAAATATGAACCTGAAGTGAGTTCTGGTACAACAATCCTGCACATATGTTTATGTAAACTGTCGAATCTGACATGTGAACCTTAAATTTTTTCACGTTTTTCAGAAGAAGTTGCTTTTTGAGACCGAAAAGGAAACACTTTCTGAAACGTAAGCCATTTTGAGGAAGCTAAGTGAATAAAGGGAAATGAAACTTTCTATGTTTTTTTGCCACTTGTATTTGTAACAAACGTTACTGCGATTTCGTCCTATAAGGACGGTTTTTTGAACTAATACAGTAAACAGTTTATTGTATTAGTTTGAAAAAAAAACATAGAAACATAGAAAGTTTCATTTCTCATTTTTCATGATGATCTCGAACCAAAGTAACGGGACTATATTTCAGTCATTCGATTTACTCATAGACAAAATTTATAAACACAAATCACTGAGTCGCTAGGCTCTTCAAGGTTTATATTACGCAGTAAATTTTTGGAGGTGAACTTTTCAATTTGTCCTTACGCTTGAGGAGATTATCTATTAATCTATCCAGATTAAAATAGTTTGAAAACCCATAAACAGCAAGAATACATCATATATGCATGTTACATTAAAACTGAAAAAGCATCAAACATGGAAAAACTCCCAGAAAAAACAAAAATACTGTTATAGAAATTACAGGTTGTTTGAATTTTGATTTTTTTCACGTGGCCGCATTATCCGGGACAAAGTGAAATATCCCGGTGTACTCCTGACCAGCTCAGTCGGCTACTGGGAGAGAACAACATTTGTCAGGGATGAAAAGATGCTGGGGGTGGCAGTCTCTGCCTCCAGAGCGATCAGTGTTCAGTTCACTCAGTCGGTGCCGGGTGTCAGCAGGGGATAGACCTGTTTTCCTCCTGTTTCCCGCCATTCACGTAATCTCATACGTTATATCTGGTGGTACTCTGACAATGAGTTTTTTCTTGATTGAATAAGTAATAATTTCCGCAATATTCGACCGGAGTGAAATTAAAAATTTTCTGTTCCAGGATGGATGTCCTGATAACGGTCTATGGATGTTTGTTTTTGATTGGAGTTATTGGCAATGGGACACTCGCGGTCACCCTATGGTGGGGCCGGGGTTCAAAGAGTCCTTTGCTGCTGGGTCTGATCGTTGCAGATTTTTTTGTTTGTTGTTTGAGTGGTCCCATTACTGCAGCTTTATATACCTTGCCACCCAATTCGGCAGTATGGCTGGTCATAGCTCAATTCATGCAGGTATTTATGAATCAGTTCAGGAATTCATTCCGTTCCACCATATATTAATATAAATAAGTAGTCCAAGAAGAGACATTACTGAGGTTTCACACATGTGGAAGTCGGTTTCATTTTCGGATTCAATTGATGATATTCACATTACTGTTCTGGTAAATTTCCAAAATATAGCACCAGGAAAGTAAGCGTTGTCAACATATCAGTTACTACATTTATTATCATAAGCAAACAGTCGTTAAATAAACGGTTAAATTAGTTGCGTTTTTGGAAAATTGTAGACAAGAAATGCTTGAACTTGATAAACAAAGTCTTGTTTGCCACTTCATTGTTTCAGATCAGATAATCACAAGAGCTTGAAATTCCACATTTAACTTATTTATAGAAAGTATCACAAAATTGAAATATATGCTCCAATAAATCTTCAAACGACAATTATGTCACAAATGAATATTCACAACGTATCTTTGATTTTTCCACACAAATTTATTCTAGTGATCGTTTCGTTAGCTCATTTTTGTGAATGTTCACCTTCAAATCCTTATTTTCCCAATATTTCTTTCGATTCAGTAATTTATCTTTCATTTCTTGATTTTATTACATTTGAAGTTGGCTTAAATAATATTTCCTTTCATGATATTTTTGTCATGTTTTGGTTTTATGTATTATACTCAAACATGCTGCCTCGATAACCCCGAAATATTTTTTCCAGGCGAGAGAAATAACATCATACTCATTTTTTCATAATTCGTTATCTGGAGTGATAAATCACTTGAAAAGGCTACTGTGCCAGCGAAACATGTTGTGATATATTTTCCAAATGAAGTTTGTGGAGATCAAATCGTGAGGTGTAGTTTTTGAAATTACTATGGATCTTCATCAAGTAACGGCAGAATCAATCAGAAAAAAAAAGTTTTTTTTTTGTTTATAAAAACCACAAAAAATATAAGTACGACAATAAAAATCATTTCATCAGTTCGGACTTCCATTGTCTAATATAATATAAATTGATTTGATAACCCTGAAAAAATAAAAAAAGATTAACCGAAAATAACAATTTTATTAAACAAAAAACTGAAATTACAAAGAAATAACATACAAGCTACAACCCAAAAAATTGAAAATTGAATTATTAATAAAAACTGAAAAATTGAAAATATTATTAACAAAAATTGAAAATATAAAAAATAGAATGATTTCAAACCAAGTTATGTCACAACGTTTCCATTGTTAGTATCCACAATCGTCTTTGGGTGATAACTGGACTCACTCCTCCGAGATCTGACTACTTATAGGTCATTCGAGTGCTTTCACCTATCCCCTCTTCCCTCTTTCCGCTTCATTGGTTTTGGCGGGAGATGACCATTTGGTGGGAGTTGGTTGTTTTTCGCTTGATTAGAGGTTTCCATATCTTACGTATCTCTACGCTAGCTTGACTAAATGCGTTGTTGGACAACATATACGCGGCTTCTTTGAATTTTCCTCTAAACCAGTGTTTCTCTTTGTGGATGATTTCAGCTTGAGCCCACTTGATGATGTGTTGATGAGCCCAAACATGCTCTGCTATTCCGAATTTGCTGGTTTCTCCTCGCTGTGTGTGTTTCTTTTGCTCAGCAATGCGAACTTTCAATAGCCTCTTAGTTTCACCGATGTATGATTCTCCGCACTCGCAGGGTATCCGATAAATGCACTTCTTGGAATCGCAGTCCGCGTTTGGTGGTCTGGTTTTCGTGAGGCTGCTACGGATAGTGTTCCCAGATCTGAAGCAGTCCTGATGTTACACTTGGACCCAATCCGTCTTATCCTTTCCGATAATCCTCTGATGTAGGGAAGTACAAGTACTAGTTGTAGCGGCTTCTCTTCCTTGTGGAGTTCTTGCTGTCTTCTAGCTAAGGCCTGTTCTACCATCCCTTTGAAGTAACCATTTCGTTAAAGGTCATTTTTAATGATGTCTAGTTCCTTTTCGAAACCTTTCTTTGTATTACAGAACCCAAAAGCATGGTCCATGGATTTCTGGTTCAGATACTGTCCTGTGTGAGTGGTTTTTCGATATACAGATGTTTCCCATTTAGTGTCGGTCCTCTTCACCAATCCGTCTAAGAAAGGCAATTCGTTGTGGATTTCCTTCTTCATTGTGAAAGTGGTGGAAGGCCTTACGTTGTTGTGCTTCAGGAAAGTGTCTAGTTCTGCATTCTCATGGTTCCATATTATGAAGGTGTCGTCTACGTATCTCAACCAGACTCGAGGTTTCTTGTGGGCTTCTTCAATAGCCAAAGTTTCAAACCACTCCATATATAAATTGGCTATAACAGGTGGAAGTGGCGATCCCATTAGCAGTCCCTCATCTTGCGTAAAGAATTTGTCCTTCAGTTGGAAGTAGCAGTTTCATACACAGCATCCTAGTAATTCCATAATTACTTGTATCGGTAAGTTTGTTCTATCTTTCAGGTCCCCATCTTCGGATAGCTTGTTCTGTATGATTTGAAGTGTTTCTTCGACCGGAACGTTGGTGTCGAGGCTTTCCACGTCGAAACTGATCAGTTGATCCTGTTCTTTGAGTTCGATTTCCCCTAGTAGTTCAACGAAATGCCTTGAATTTTTCACAAATGATGATGTTTTACCTTGCAGTGGTTTGATTATTGATAGTAAAAATCTGGACAAGTTCTGAGTGGCTGAATCTCTGGAGCTAATGATCGGTCTGAGCGGAACATCCTTTTTGTGGATTTTGGGTAGTCCATACAAGTGAGGGGGCTTACTGTGGTGCGGTGTTAGCGATGATCTCTCTCCATCCGTAAAATAGCCTTGGTGTTTTTTCAAAGTCTGGTACAACTTCCTTTCAATTGATGCAGTAGGGTCTCTTACGATCTTCGTGTATTTTCCTTTCTGAAGCACCTCTTCGATCTTCTGTTCGTAGAGATCAGTATCCATCACAACAGTAGCGTTTCCTTTGTCTGCAGGTAAGATCTTGATGGTGTTGTCTCTACGTAGCCCGCACAGGGCTCTTCGTTCTTCGTTGCTGATGTTAGACGTTGGAACTGGTTCTCGATTTAGCTGTTCTCTGATTTTCCATCTGAATTCTTCTGCCTCGATCTGATCAATAAGGGAACTGGTAGATTCTACTGCAGTTATTATTTCCAAAGTGGGCATAGATGTTGGTGCAATGGCGAAGTTTAGACCTTTCCTCAACAAAGATTCCTCTATGTCCGTGAGCGGGCGGGAACTCATGTTGATGACGTTGGCGGCTTCATAGTTGTCCTGTTCTCGTTCTGCATTTGGGCATTATTTCCTCACCAACTTTCCCCACTTCCTGTTGTGGGTATTCTCCATGTCTTGTCGGATCTTCAAGCACGTGCTTTCAATCTTGGCAAAGATTGGTCAATGATCCTTTTCCAAGGTCTCTCTTCTTATTTCTTCAAATAGTTCTGTGTCATCCTGCATCAGAGTTGACCACTTCCAACGGTGGTAATTAATTTGAGACCTTATTAGTGCTCGGCTTTTTTTCAGCTTTTATTAATATTTCAATTTTCATTTGTTTGGTTGTTGTTGTATGTTATTTCTTTCTAATTTCAGTTTGATGAAATTGTTATTTTCGGTTAATCTTTTTTATTTTCTCAGGAATTTCAAATCAATTTATATTATATTAGACAATGGAAGTCCGAACTGATGAAATACACCACGAAACATTGTCAACCACCTTCAAATAAACATCATTAATCAGTCAGAATATTCTCATTTAGTTTTCGATTTTACTTGTACAACTAGTACCCCGTCAACAATATCTAAAATGGTCAATTCTCGTCCATTGGAAGAAAAAATTGAATCGATTTTTATTTACGGTGCGACGCGTAACTTTCACGAGACCGAAAGGATTTTCAGTGAACATTTTCCGAATCGTCCTATCTGTAGAAAATTTTTGAGAAGACTTGTATCCGAATCCACAACTACCGGTAATGTACATAAAAAAAAGCCCCCAGGTCATCCGTCCATTCCGGAAGAACAGCAAGTGCAAATAATTGGTGACATGGTAGTAAATCCTGAAGAGTAATTTTATTCCATCGCGAATGTTTGTGAGGTGTCTCCTTCTACTGTGTGGAGACTTTTGAAGAGGAATAGATATCATCCATACAAAACTAAAGTGGTACACCAATCAACTGAAGATGACCCTGATCGAAGAACAGAATTCTGCGAATTCATGACGGAAACCATGGCAAGGCATCCTACTTATCTCCACAATATTTGTTTAAGTGATGAATGTACATTTTTTTAAACGGAAAATTTCACAGACAAACTTGCCGTTTTTGGAGTGACACCAATCCTCACGTTTTCCGGGAAACACATACCCAACATCCAGAAAAAATTAAGGTTTGGGCCGGAATTTTGGAAAAGCATATTGTAGGACCTCCATTTATTGATCAAAATTCAACAGGTCAACTACTGTTGACCCTCTCATCACTGAAATCATCGAAGCGAAACCCCATGAATTCGATATAAATATTATGTTCCAACGAAATGGAGCACCACCACATTACTCCAGACAAGTAAGAAACTATTTGGATACTACTTTTCCCGGTCGTTGGAATGGCCGTCGAGGTCCTACAGAATGGCCAGCCCGCTCGCCAGATTTGACACCTTTGTACTTTTTTCATGGGGCTATTTGAAGCAAAAGGTGTACAAAACTGCTTCCATATTGGATATACGGCAGAAAATAATACATTTTCGTAGAGATACTGACGTTACTGTGTTCGAAAATGTTCGGCGTGAAATATCGGATAGGCTGTTCATATTTCAAGAAGTTCAAGGCAATCATTTCGAGCATTTTCTGAAGTCACCTCAAGCTTATTACCTTATATTATGTAGTTAAATGTCAATGTATTCAGGATATTAATAAAAGTTTCGCCATTTTGTAGTAGTTGAAGATATTGACATTATATTCAAGGGTTGTGAAGCATTTGTCAGGAGCGTTAAAAAGATGTGTCACAAGACCCCCTTTCCATTCAATTTTTCCCAGATGCGCCCAGTCGCCATCTTGAAAGTTTCACCTGTCAATTTCACTTCAAAATAAAGTATTCATGCATTCATTTCATTATCCCAAATTTCAATTTTTTGAGTTGACCCATTCAAAAAATAAAAGAGGAGGGACGTTAAAGAAATGCACTGTATATTATTTTATTATAGGTCTGGAGAAAAAGGTCTGCGATGGCTTATAATCATATTTTTAAAATAGCTTAATGGTACACTATACACACACCAATTCAAATTAATATCTTACGCTAGTTGCACACACACCGATTTTGGACGGCCAGTATAAAATCGCCCGATATTTTATTGGAAGCGGGTGCTTGCACACTCACCGGATTTTTATCGGTCAAACAATCAGTTGCTTTGTTGTCGTAATTAGCACTCACTACCAAAACGAAGTTAATGCGTAGTAACTACAATTTCACCGAGCATTCGAGACTGGAAGGGTCGGTAAAAAACCGGTGAGTATGCAAGAGTGTATTTAGTCATGTACGCCACTACTTCCCGGTACTGCCGGCGATACAGTGGCAGTGGACGGTATTTTACCGGCGACGATCACCGGTAAGCATGTGTGCCAGGTCCCGTTTCCACATGTGGTTCACTATTGGAATTTGGACGACCGGTACAAAGTCGGCCGTCCAAAATCGGTGTGTGTGTGTGCAACTACCGTTAGACATAAAATTAAAACTATCGCTTGGTAAAATTAATTCAAGCATCCTGGCAAACCGATGTGACAAGGTCGAATTTTCGTTTTGTGTTTTCTTCAATCAGGTAGGAACCTACTACCTGTTTATGAATACACTGGCACGTTATAATTGATAACGCCATCCAAAAGAGTAAAACAATGTTTACGCAATAAACTGTACTGAGGACATTTTTTGCTAGTCAGTAGTCTCTTCATTGCAACTCTTTTGAATATTCTGTTCTGGGATTTTCTGAAGGGCGAAACTTTCAGCCCCTTCATCCAGAAAAGCACGCCCTTCAGGTAAAAACGGAAACCTTCCTGAACCAGCTGATGTGACACTATGACAGATAAAAGTGTTTGCTACCCGTGCGAATCCAAGTCGGTCCCTAGAGGCGGGACAGTAGCCGAGTGGGTTGGCGTGAGTGGTTTGCTCAGTCGGCTGCTGTCAACCGGTGGTTGAAGCCAAACTATCGATATTCATTGCCTGTCGTTCAACCCGTGTGAGAAATCGCACCTTATAAAATAATACCTCGTTAATCCTTGGCCCGCACAAGTTTCGACTGCTGAGTGTTATCGTTCGAAGGGGCGACAGCTGGTTATGCTTAACGAAAAAACAGATTTAAATAGTTACTGCATGAATGCCAATTTGTGACTAATCAAATCCTCCTAAATTCCATTTCGAATCAAAGTGAAAATTATTATCCTTGGTTAAGCGTTCACAATGGAAAATAAATCTCTCCACGTATATGAACGGGTTGTTTTTTGTAACGGAAAAAATTCTATATCATACATAATTTTCCTTTGGAAAAGTTTCATCACATGTACTGGAAAAAGTCGTAGATCAGAACATACAAATGAATGGAAAGAATTTCACCGAAATACTTTCGTTTTCAGTGTATGAACATAATTTCTGATATCCCATGATGAAAGAAAAGCAAAGTGTATCCCCGTTCAAGTCTGAAGAAAGATCGTAGGAGACTCAATTTTTGACGACAGATCATTCTCGATTTTATTAACCGATGTGGAAAATCGGCATCCGGAATGTATGGGCATCTATGATTACTCGAAGAATCCTTTGATAAAATTTTTATCCTGCGACCTTTTCTTGGGGGATTTGGAACTTCGGTTAAAACTATCAATGTGTTCGGGATGAAGTGATATAAGGGAATGGTTACGTGAAGGAAAAAGTTGATAGAACTGAAAATAGAAGGTAGATTAAAACGAAGGAATCCTTTATTGTAGTTGAAGTCAGTGGCAAATGACTAGTGACTTAGTAATATTCTACAAATAGCTAAGTTAGATAATTTTATCAAAAGCCATTTCTAGCACAATCCAGACCATTTGAGAGAATTCCACAACTATCCAGAATATCCTGGAACATCTTGGAATGTTCGGGAGCATCCTGGAATATCACAGATCCTTATGGTAGCCCTCTAATCCCCATCAAAGAGGAAGGCCAATGGCGTGCTTTTCAAGCTATCAGGGCTGGAAATTTATAGTACAGACAAGCACATTCGAGCGTATTCAGTACAGATAAGCACATTCAAGAGTATTCAGCAACAGTTCAGAACATACCGCAACATTCTTTTATGCTGTGGAACGCTAAGGAATTGTCTGGAACTCAAGGAATCACAACAGTCTTGAACAATTTCTCAAAAATATTTGAAAAATGTTCAAAAAATATATAAATAAAGTTTCTCGACAAAAACAAAATCATTTTCAACTCCCGATATGGATTTATGGAAAACTTATCAACAGAACGATTTGTTTTTGAATTAACAAATGAGGTATCCAACTGCTTTCAGGATCAGAAAAAATGTTCAACTGTATTTTTACACCTGGCAAAGTCGTTTGATACCGTCGAACATAAAGTACCCTTCCAGAGATTGGAGGACGCATTAAATTTATTCAAAGATTATTTATCAAATAGAATACAGAGAATGAAAATAAATGATTCTTGTAGTGATCCACTGCCTGTTGCCAGGGATGTACCACAGGAAACTATGGCCCCATACTATTTTACTGTATATCAATATGATTTTCAACAATTAAAATTTCAAAGGAAATTTAAAGTCTTACGCAAATAATACGACTGTAGCATTCGTAGTTAGAACATGGAACGAAGTATATGAAAAAGTAGGAATATGCATGAAACAAATTCACTCTTGGCTAAGTACTAACCTACTGAACCTCAATCTTGACAAAACAAAATTCATACTTTCTATTCACAAATCAATTTGCTAAGAAAATTGTAATTGCGGTTGCCCTAAAATAAATAAAATGGAATCAACTAATTACTTAGGTATCATGATTGATCAATCACTACTCTGAAATGATCATGTAAAATATACGGTGAAAAGACTTCGAAAGCTTATTTATAAATTTCATCAACTACGAAATATTCTTAGAAGAGACGTTATGTTGCCGGTTTACAACGCCTTGGCTGAGTCAATCATACGCTATTGTATCATTGTTTGGGGGGGGGGGTATAACAGACTTCCTCACAACACAATTTAGATATAATTCAAAACTCGAAGATATTCAACCGAGTCCCTATATGAAGAAACTGGCGTATTTAACGTAAGGAAAAAATACAACTATGAATGCTCTCTATGGACAATGAGTAAACCCATTAATATAATCTATCACACGCAGAATACACGAATGATACCAAGTTATAAATATACCACCTTGCAGATTGACTCACAACCAAAAATTTGTCACATTGGTCCTAAACTATACAATCAGCTACCAACACATATATTGAATCAGAAACTTCCATCAGTGTATACTTCTACCTTCATCCTCTACATCAATATTTATATCTATATATTCATATCAATTCCTATGTATGTCTCTACTCAAACTGTTTTTTAACACTAAGTTACTTTTTCAGTTGGGTAGCATTAGTACATCAGTACCTATATCATTCATGTTCAAATAAGATTTAGCAGCCTGAAGAACATAATACAAGCTTAGCTTAAGTCACCTCAGACTGCTAGGAATAGAATATTCTACATCTACATCGTTTACTTAATAGCTATTTATATTAACTTTTTATTACTGATATCGACCTAAATAAAAATCTGTCTATCTATCTATCAATCCACCTGAAGACAACACAAAACAAAAACGCAACCTTTCTTCATCACGCATGTGTCATGATATCCGTGGATTGAGTTTTCTGTCGATTCCATAGATGACCTCTTCGTAAGGAGAGATGTTGTTGACTTTACTTACTCAGGATTGTCCTTCAATGGCAGTTAAGTCTAGCAACGCATTTATTATTCAGCCTAGCACCACTGATGAGACCTATGGCGAGTCTAAACACTGCTGTCTGGTGTTGAATCATAAATGCGTTGGGTTTGGGCTCTGGCTTTCAACTTTTCGCCCTGCAGTGAAAGGCAGAAGACGAATTTTCTTGGCAGGTCGTGTATCTTTGAAAATCGAGGACTGAGTCGTCTGTCGATTTCATACATGTAGTCTTCGTAAGGGAAGATTCCGTCCACCTTATCGTCTTTCTTCCTATTACTACTTCCTGAAAGTATAGAATGATAGCACCATATGAATACCGTTACTATTAGAGAAGGCAAGTGCTAAGTATTTCTGTAACTTGACCCTCCGTCCTATTTGAGACATGTTACATCATTCGAAAACTCATCTAGAAATATTATTCATTTCAGTTTCTGAAACAAATGAAACTCGACTAACTTCGGTTATTTGTGGGTTGACTCTAACTTAGCTGAATGAAATGGAACTTTCTAATCCTTCCTGAAATGAAACTTCCTGAGAACGGGGACTTATTTTGTTGAGTGGACAAATGAAAATTCTAATTTGGTTGAGGGCTCAAATGAAACTTCAGTGTTTTGGAGATAGAATTGAACTAGAGATCCGAGAAGCAGTTTTATGGGTTCCTTAAGTTCGTAGTTTGGCTGCACTTTTCCAGATATATTGGTATGATTTTGTCGCAAAGGATGAACAATTCTATCAGTTGTTAGTTACTCAATTTTTCTGGAATGGAGGAATAAAAAAAATGAAATGAAAGAGAATATAAGCAAAACAAAATATATGCTACTTGGAGAAGCAAATCTGAATCTGAATACCAGCCTTCTATTTTTGTCTAGTTAGACTGATGATCTATTTATTTTGTAGAAATTCATATTAAATATAAGATAAAGAAAATAACTTTTGTCTAATTTCTACTGAGAGTTTCATTTGTTACGACCGTTTTCGATTCAATAAACTATTCTCAAGAATGGTTAAATAAACAGAAACCATTCTGAAGAAACCGAAACCATTCTCAAGGATGGTTTGATAAACCGAAACCGGTCGCAACAAAAAAAAATATTAATAGAAATTAGTCGAAAGTTATTTTTTTCATCTTATATCCTCAAGAATGGTTCAATGAAACGAAACCATTCTCAAGAACGGTTTATTTAATGAACAGAAACCCATTGTAACATCTCAATATAAATTAGACGAAAGTTATTTTCTTTATCCTATATTTTCTATTTTTATAGTACCATTTCGCACATTTTCTCCCTTTCGATAATGAGGGACATCAACTAAAGTTAATCTGATGAAATCTCAGTATAAGTTATTTTTGTTATCGTAATGTTCTACCTGTTTATATATGAATAACTACCTAATGTAACCAACCAGTGGCGAATCTACTGGGGGACACAGGTGCACGTGCCCCCCCCCCCTCCACCAGAGAATTGAAAGTACACTATAGCCACTGTGCCAACCATAGGCTAAACTTGGCTATAAGCAAAGCTTGTTCTGTTGCTAGCATCAGCAATGCCATGGGAGTTACATCTCCCCTTGCAATTTTTTTCCGTGGCTCCGACGCAAGAGTCAAAGTTTTAACAAAAGAGATGCGGGAAAATCATGACCTCAAGGAAAACATGATTTGAAAAAAGTTTGTGAAACAAGATGGATAGAAAGGCACGAAGCCGCGTGAACTTCATGGAACACTTTCCTGCACTCCCCATAGTCCTTGAAATCATGGCTAGTTCACCGGAAGGTAATGGAAGTAATGCATTTGCCTTCCTGCACTCTCTTCTGTCGTCAGAGTTTTCAGTTCATGTAGTAGTGTTGACTGAGATACTTGGAGTAATTTTACTCTTAACTCGCCAACTCCAAGCAGAATACATGGATGTGCTGCAAGATTCGCAGCTTGTAGGAGCCACAATACGGAGCATACAGAAGAAACGATACAACAGTTCTGATACTTTCAAAGACTTTCATAACCAGGCGGCTGATTTGGCGAAATAAATGGGCACAGCTTGACAAAAAAAAACGATCTAATGCACAAATAGTCTCACCGGAGGTCTATTATCACTGACGGCAAGGTTTTCCAAGAAGAAAATGGAGTGTGCAAATGATGATTTTGTTTTGTTTTCTTTTTCTTTTCACTTTTGGTTACACCTGTACAGCAAAGTATCATATTCTAATTTGCATTCTTCAATGCAGTTGGTGCAATATTGTTGCTGCAAATACTCTAATTTTAACAAAATTTTACTCAAATTTGATTATATTCACTAGGATTTCCATTATAATCTTCAATATTTATATAGTTTTTTTATTGTTTTATAATGGTCATACGTAAGGTGCATTATTTTGATCCTAACTAAAAAGGTGGCCATTCTCTTCGAGGTCCTACAATATTCTGTCTGCATCATCCATAATGCATCATTTACAAAACTGATTACCAAATGAATTAGCACAATTATTCTGCAATGCATAGTTACTTTGTTCATTTTGTGGCATATAAGCCACAAAAGATCTCAACAGTGAAGGAAAAACACTTCATTCTCAATTTGAAATGTTGATTATATTCCGAAATGCCAACTATGACATTAACCTCGAAAACGTAAAATGAACAGATTCATCATCAAAACGCAGCTTCGTATACATATTGATTTAAGTTTTAACAAGAAAAATGTTGATTATTAAACCGAAGAGTGTTGAAGATTGTGAAAAAAAATGTGATGGTGATGTGGTGAATAAACCATTGTTTTTCTATAGTTTATATCGTCCGAATAGAAGGCTAAAACGTTTTCGGAAATTTGAAGGGCACATTTGTCTCTTCATTCCATTTGGATTCCAGGACATCGGCTACGAAGGCACATCTTTACCGGCAGCAGGAGGTTAAATATCTCAATGAAGATCTAGAAGTGATTTCGAATTGTGGTGAAAGTAACCAGGTTCAATCCAATGCCACAAAAACCCAGATATCGGTTTTCTCTAAAAAGATGAATGTCTCCGAACCGGATATAATAATGTCAGGACACACAATTCCGCTTTCTGCTTCGATAAGTTTGTTGGGGGTTGAAATGGACACCAATATGTCTTGGCACAATCATGTCGCTGGAATTGCGAAGGCTGCTTCTGAAAAACTTGGAACACTGTTCCGAACCAGAAAACTGTACACACCTCAGCAACTTTTGATGCTTTATAAAGCTCAGATCAGACCTTCTTTGAAGTATTGTTCTCATTTATGGAGCTCCGCCCTAAGCATACCCTGAAGCTGCTCATTGTTTTCAGGTTCAACCCAGTACACCTCGAACTTCACTGTTCAAAAATTCTTGTTCAAAAACTCTTTCATTTAGAGAACTGCATTTTTGTGGAATAAACTTCCTGAGAACGTTTTTCTAAATAGATTTATTCTTCTGTTATTCAAATCCAATGTGAATCGCTATTTTCGCTCAGGCACTGCTCTTAGAACGCTTCAAGGATTCTTCTGTAGTGCTTGTGTTTTACCCTTCAAGAAAAATGAAGCTGATGAACTCGGTTTGATCCAGTTGAAGATGAAAGTAATGAAACATATTATCTTTGATACAGAAGGCGTCCTTTCAATATTTTGTCTATTTCATTCGCAGAATTGTTAGCCTCATGCACCCCGTATAAAAATTGATGACTTTACCTTACTGAATAAAATATTGGAAAATGTTTTCACCCTCTGTAAGTTATGAGCAAAGAATACGAGGATAGAGAGGAAAGTGCGTTACAAAGTTAGATGAGGATGATTACGTTTATGAATAAATAAAGTGGTATTTCACTGTTCGAAGTTTTCCCTCGACTTTACTTGTAACTTTTACCCATCAAAGTTCCTGTCATCTTAGCTGATAAACTGAATATATATTAAACTAGTAATACTTCACAAAGGTTGTTAAATTGCTGAATAAATTTGGAATTATTGAAGAGCATATGGCAAATGTTTAATCATCTTCAAAGATTATGTTATTACTTTTTTGAAACGAGTGCACAGTCAAATTAATTATAAAAGTAATATAAAAATGAAAAACATAACTCACATTTCATTATGATTTGAAAATTTACTAAATGATTAATAATAGTTATCCAATGAAAATGTCTTCAATTGTTTTCTAAAATTTTTGTGATTGGGAATATCTTTAATTCTTTAATATCTTGAAGATTTTTTGTATTCAGTAAGATTACATTTTCAGAAGATATCGGAATACGGAGTAACTCTTTGNATGAATTTCATGGTGTTGTCTAGTGGGGTAATCGTGTATTTCGTGAGATCTAGTGAACGATGACAAATTTGATTTGATGTAAGACTGTAATTTATAAAGAGTGATACCAAATACTGTCAGAATTTGTGGTCGTGTGTGAAGTTGCCATGTCAGATGACACCGAATCATCTGGTTACCAGCAAACAGTATTGTTTACAGCTCACGAGATTTAATTAAAGTCACATTTAAAGCTCTTGCTGGTATTTAATGTCTTGCATAATGAAGAACAATAGTGAGGAATTGTGTGTTCTTGGGGATATTGAAGAGGCTGCAAAAAGAGCTTCCATTGAATTGTAACCAAAAAAATCGGCTCAGCAGTAAAACATCGCATATTCTTATTTTCTTAGCTGTTGTAGACCTGAAAACGTCGAAGAAAATTTCAGCGAAACCGTCTTCTTAGCCTATATAGAAGAGAAATAAAAAAATTGGACCCGTCAACTTTGTGGAGCAAGTTTTCAATGATAAAGTCGAGTGTGCTCGATAAAAATGATGTTAATGCAAGCAAATATTTCATTCCTAAAGCGGAAAAATGAAACAGACAGGAGAGTCCAAAATATAATTATCTATCCATAGTGAAGTTGAAGTCCGCCTGCCTCACAATTACCAGTAAATAAAATATTGATCCCATCAAACCGCATTAAATTCATCGAAATGAATGAAATACTGCTTGAGAATCATATTTTCGAGAAGTAGCATGTGATCCAAAGTCGATGTGAATATCTCATTCATTCCGGATATACTTCATAAAAATCGTTAGCAGGAATATTAGAGAACTCTCGGAAAACCAGGTAATATCCCTCTTTAGATTTCATCTCCGAGAAAAGTCTAATCCCATTCAGTAAATCCGTTCTTGATCCTCCAGCCATTGAGATACTTCATCATAACGAGGACAATTGAAAAGTATGATTTCGTATGTATCTGTCTGCTTGTTAATAACGTAACAAAAGCTTGTTCGAAAATTGAGATACGTGTACATTCGATTAGCTATTTTTTATTTTTTATGTTGGTACACGCATTTCAAACACATGTTCACAGTTTCAGCATTTTAGCATGATTAGTTTGTTGGTGAGAGTGTTTTACGCGTTCAGGGATTTCATGCTATCGAAAAAAATTGATCAAAATGTTTTTCTCAAGTTTTGTGTAAAAAAAGCAATTGAGTGCTCAAAAAAACGTGAAATGTTGACAGAGGCATACGGTGATTGTACTCTAAGTTGATCTTCCTCTTGAAGATGTTCACTTGATGATCGAAACACATGTCAAGGTGTTGAAATAACGATTTGGTGTTGGGATAAAACTCCAGTAATATTCAGTACTACACCAAAGGTTCCAAACAGTACTTCACAACTATCAGGGAGGTTACTGAGGATGTCGGCATATCGGTTGGCTCATGCCATGCAATTTTTCTAGGAAATTTTGAGCATGAAGCAAGTGACAGCGAAGTTCGCTGAAAATTGACCAAAAAACCGTCGCATGACCATCGCTCAGGAATTGTTGAATGACGTTAACGGTGATCCCAATTTGCTCAAAAGGGTCATAACTGTTGACGAATCGTGAGTATGTGGTTATGACATCGAAACCAAAGTCCAATCGTCCCAATGGAAGAGCTCAGGAGAGCCAAGATGAAAAAAGCATGCCAAGTTTTATCAAATGTCAAGGTTCTGCTCAATGTTTTCTTAGATTATGGCGTTATGCATCAGGAGTTCTTGCCACATGGTTGTATGGTCAATAACGAGTATTATCTTGAAGTAATACGCCGATTGCGAGAAGCAATACGAAGAAAACTTCTGGTATTGTGGAAAAACACTTTCGCATCACGATAATGCACCTGCTCACTCGTCATTGCTTGTTCGTGATTTTTTGGCCAAAAATAACGCCGTAATCATGCTTCAGCCACCGTATTCAGCAGATCTGCCCCCCTGCGACTTTTTTCTCTTCTTGAGATTGAAGAGACCCATGCATGGAAGTCATTTTGCGACGACTGATGAGATAAGAACCGAATCGCTGAGAAAGCTCGAGGAAGGTTAGGAATCGAACGTTAAAAGGGAGGACCTCGTTAGTCCTTAGCTCGCACAAGTTTCTCAACTTCTGAGAGTTGTCGTTCGTATGGGGGCGACAGCTGATTAACGGAAAAACAGATTTTAAACGGATTCAAACATACCAAAAAGTGCATTTCAGAATTGTTCTGAGGATTGGAAAAAATTCTGGCACAAGTGTATTATATCTCAAGGGGACTGCTTCGAAAGGGACAAAATATAAATTATTGAATAAATACATTTTCAGAAAAATTAAATTTCACCCGTACAAATACAAACCTTTCAAGAACCAGGTGATGATGATCCAGACCGACGCGACGAATTGACTTCTCTGTATCTGTAGACAGCGTAAGTGTAAGCCCACGCACTTAGGCCACATGAGACCCATTGTACATCCTCCCGAGGAGTTGTCCTCCTAGGTCATCGTTCATCCTGTCCATTCCAGGAAGGTGGACAGGTCTCTGGGAGACATCTCATTTATATCGGCAGGTGTAGGCCAAGACTCGCCGAACACACACTCTCTTATGGACGATAACTCCGGGCACTCGCATAGGACATGCCTGACAGTCTCATATTCCTGTTCACACATCCTGCATAGAGGCCTGCCCACTAGCTCCATATTATGGGGGTGTTTCCTTAGTTGACAGTGGCCAGTCAGAAATCCTACTGTGAGGCGTAGATTTTTCCTGGTCATCGCCAAATATTTCTTCGGCGCTAGCTTCCCAGAGTCGCCCAAGGTGTTCCTGGCAAGATTACATCCTTTGATTCCATCCCATCTCTGAGCATGGGTGTAACATTTGACTAGTTCCGCAATTGTCGAAGTCATCAGGCCGTAGGTGCCACTGGGTCCTAAAATTCTCAGTCCAGCCGCTTCCTTGGCTAAAGAGTCAGCAATGCGATTACCTTTACTCCTGTCGTGCCCTTTAACCCACCTCAGCATAATGTTATTATCCACCGAGGCTTTGGCTAAATCTTGGTGGCACTCTAGTACTAGCCCTGAGGTAACACGTTGTTACCTAATAGTGCTAATAGTGCTTTTCTGCTATCAGTGCAGATTGTTATGTTTTTGCCAGAAATTCCTTTCTTGTTTATTTCTTTTGTGGCGATTGAGATACCAGCCAGTTCTGTTTGGACCACGCTGGTATTTCTTCCCATTCCCCACTTAATCCTTAGGCTTAGTGACCTGGAGTACACTTCACATCCTGAGCCTTCTTTGGTTTTTGAGCCGTCCGTATATATGTGTATTGTATTGACGAATTGACTTTTGTGAACTCATAAATGAAATAATTAGCGCTGAAACTAGACCGTGAAAAAATATTTGTTTCGGTGATGGATGTACTTTTATGCTGAATGGTAATGTAAATAAACAAAACAATCGGTACTGGAGGAATATAAATTCGCATCGATTTAGGGAATATTATACTCAAAATCCAGAAAAATGTAATGTTTCGGCAGGAATATTAAGGCAATGCTTCAATCAGTTTTTTGTTTATACCAGACAATCTACTTGGTGAAATTAATCTGGATATTCTGGAAAACACCATCCAACCTTTAATCATGCATAATTAGAGAACCAAGGGGACGACCTAGGCAATTAAGCTCTGGTGAATTCCCATCAATATAGGGCACCTATTCACTATGCAGCTGCAGTAAGACACTAGTTGGATACTGATCATCCGAAAAAATAGATTGGAAGAGGAGTCCTATTGAATGGCCACTGACTTAACGGCACCTAATTTATTGTGCTTTTTTTGAAAAACAAAACACAAGCACCACTGAAAAATCAACAAAATAATTTCACATAAAAGCAGTTCTCCAAATGAAAGTGTTCTTAAACAGTGAATTTGAGGTGTGCTGAGTTGAACCTCAAAACAATGAGCAGCCACAGTTCGTCGCGTATTTCTGATATGAACCGCTCTTGGTGGAATCAAACGTGCCAAGTCACTTGAACACCTTCCGTGAAAATATCTATAAAAGAGTGACAAATCTCCAACCTTCCTTCGATGTTCCAGACTATCAAGGTTTCAAGTCATATTCGTGTTTCCAATCAAGCGAATGACTCTTTTTTGAATAGAATTCAGCAACTTCAGGGTATGCTCAGGGGCGGAGCTCCATACATGTGAACAATACTCCAAAAAAAGTCTGATCTGAGCTTTATAAAGCATTAAAAGTTGCTGAGGTGTGTACAGTTTCTGGTTCGAAACAGTGTTCCAATACAATAAAAAGACGATTGGAGACATTACGGATCTGGGGAACACCAGGGTTGATGGTAAAAGTATTCGTTCTTTTAGGTAGAATGATCCGACAAGCCATAGCATCGGAGTTTTGTACGTCACTCGGAGAGTTACGGTAAAAATTATTCAACCACGTCGCGCTATTCTCAGGACAACATTGGCCAACGTTCGTCCAATTCGAAAAAAAACTATATTATTGTTCAAAAAATAACGAAATCCACGTCGAACATTCACTTAATTGATATTTTGAACAAATTCGTAAATTTCATATGTTCGGACTTCCATTGTCTAATATGATTCTACTATGATTCAAAATCTATTCAATAACAAATGAAATGATAACGAATAACTGAAATATCAGTTATATCAAGCAGTAAAACGTGAAATGAAAATACAATAAAACGAATAAAATAATCAAGATGCAAAATGGAAATGACTATAGAGAAAAGAAATTAAAATGAGCAAAAAATTTAAAAGAAATTAAAAAAAATTTCAATCCAAGTTACTTCACGATGTTTCAATTGTTAGTATCCACAATCGTCTTCGGGTGATGACTGAACTACCTCCGAGAGATGACTATTTATAGGTCATTCGAGCGCTTTCACTCACCCCCTTCCGTCTCTCCGTTTCACCGGTTGTGCGTGATGGAAAGATTCAATAACAAAAACAGCATGGACCATTATATTAACAACATTACATTAGTTCATTCGTTTCATTATTATAGTTATCCTTTATCTTATTTAGGTACCTGTAGCGTCAAAATTGGTTAAGTAATATCAAACTCGGATAGTCTGTCTCGTCTGATAATTAGTCTAATCAGGATGGAATTTTTTCGTCAACTATTATGCTAATGTGGTTGAGGCAATAGTTTTCTATGATTCACCTAAAAGGAATTATCTAAATTGACCATTTCCCGATTTTCTCAGAAGATACAGAGAAATATGAACCCGTTCTGGAATTATGATTTTCTCACAAACAAAGGTCTACCTTATATCTATCCAATTCAGTTTCAAATTTCTTATCTCGCTGGTCCAATGACAGGGAGAATCATCGCATTCGTGATTACTCAGAAACAGTGGCGAATGTAACATCAACAGCTACCACAACATTAGATCAGTGACACATTAAAGGGTCAAAACTCTTAGACTTTATGGGTTGAAAAATATTGGCAACACCTGTGTTCACGATTTGTATAAGTTTCTAATATTTTATTTTGTTTGTATATGAGTAACTTTATTATGACTGGGAGTAATCAAAAGTTCTTTTCCTCCATTAGTCAATATATCTATTCAAATGTTTACGCTCACTAGCAGTTGAGGTGACATCCACAGCCTGGACAAACACGCGATACGTGGCAGTGTGTTCGCTCGCAAGAATAGATCCTCTCGTTACACAAATACCTAGACAAATAGTTGTGTCTTTGTGTTGTGTCGCTGTTTCAACGTCTGCTGAAGTTTGCTGGGAGACTGGGATCTGCAGAACCGTCAGGTGAGTGTCTCTCTCAACTACTGTACCATTCAAAACCTTTGCCGCCAATCACGCTAATTCCGCGCTATTACCAAACAACCTGTTTCATAAACAGTGTAATCCATTTGTGTTGAAGCTATTTTTTCAGGTTTTTCATCCAATGTTTATCAAACACGAGATGGTTATTGGAATATTTGAAAAAGGAGTAATTCATGAAAGATATCAATACTAGTATTTCTAGTATGGGGATGATTTAATCAAAGCATTCGCAGAAGTTATCAAGAAATTATGGTCAGAAGATTCATCTGATATAATAGTCTCCTCAAAAAGTCAGATTCAAAGTTTTGCCCCTCGATTGTGGGTCATGCGCTTCAAGATGCCCAGGAGTTCCTTCGTTCGTTTTCAGAAGGTTTACACACAAGGACGTTAATAGAATCAATGAGAAACTTAAACCGATCATAACGGAGATTGACGAAAAACTGAGCGACAGCGAAAAAGAACAAGGGTCATGGCTGATATATTTGAGTATATACAGTGTGGTCCACACTAGTGTGTGTGTAAAAATATGTATCATACGGGGGTAATTCAAAATTTTTCAAAAAAAAATCGAATAACAGGCCATGACTTATCTAAGATTGTAGAAAATTTCGTTGGTCAACTAAAATCCACGATGAGATTTGTCACTCCTGATACCACAAAAAATTGTCCAATTGAGTTTGTCACAATGCTTAGATTCCTTCTTTGGATGTACTTGAAAATCCGACGTGTACGAGTTACGAGTTGCATTTAGTGAAGAAAATACACAAATTCTCTATCAATCCATAAGATTCAAAAGATTCTCCTCAACAAAAATATTTACAGACAAATTAAATGTTGCCATAGAATTTTTTCTAGATGGATCACTTATGAGCAATTATGCAGCAGACAATTTGACTCCTTGTTGTTATAATCTATATGCACTTTCGAATCACAATGGGTCCATTAACTGCGGACATTACACATCATACTGCAGACACCTCTAAACTGGTACATGGCATGAATACAACGATTCACATGTGTCACCAAAATTGCCTGAGAGTGGAGAGGCATACGTCTTCTTTTATGAGAAGGAGGAAACGAGATACCTGAGAAAATGTTTTTCTTTCATCGTTTTGATATCATCTGGAAGAAGATCCAAAACAACAAAACGTTGACCAATAGTTTTATCGCGGGTTGATGAGTCAAGTTATTCATACATTCCCTTTCCGTTCGAGTTCTAATTTGATTTTATTCACATAGAGAGTCATCAGAACTCTCTAAAGTATCTGAACAGGTAGAAGATAAAGCCACAACTTGGTTCTCAGTTAACCGTTTCAAGTTAAACTCAGAAAAAACTCAAAAATTATGTTTTTCTACTAGTAATACTTCATCAGGTATAAATACAGGTATAAATACAGGTATAAATACAGTCAAATTATTGGGCATTACCTTAGATAATACTCTCACCTGGTCTCACCATATCGACCAACTAAAAAGTAAATTATGTGGAACTCTTTTTCTTTTACGACAACTTAAAGAAATTACCAGTTATGATATCCTTAAAATGACATATTTTTCACTTTTTCACTCGCATATAACCTATGCTGTTATACTTTGGGGTAATTCCACTAATGCCTTGCAAATCTTTAGACTTCAGAAAAAAGCTATCAGAATTTTAAGTAATGCCGGTTACAGAGATCATTGTCAACTTCTTTTCTTAAAACTTGAAATAATGCCGCTACCAACTTTATTTTTGTACAGTGTCTTGGTAGAAATACATAAAAACACGGACTCTTTGACAAAACAATCACATATACATGATTATAACACCAGAAATGCAAACAGAATTCGTACCAATCGGTACCGTTTCAGTAAGAGCCAGAAAAATACCTTAGATTATGGTCTTTACAATTACTTACCAGAATAACCAAATTTAAAAGAACATTAAAGGCTTATCTTTTGAGATTTTGCTTTTATTCTGTCAGTGAATATGTCACCCATTTTCGAAATCTGTGATATATGTAACAATCATTACAATCATTAATTTTTATTAATCTTTTAAAATTTTTTATCAATCTATTGATGTATCTTGAACGACTTGTTACAAACATTCATACTAATGTAATGTAGTTAATAAACTTTATTTATTTATTTATATTCATTTATTTATTGAATTCCAACTAAATGAAGGCTACAAGGAAAAATTTCAGCATTCTATTACCAATAGGTACCAATTCTCTATATCGACGATCCTTCAGTTATAACATATACAAAAATATAAGTAAAGTTTCCTTATTAAATGCCGTTACAAAAATATATCATCGCTGCTCGATCAGAAAGTTATTGATTTCAAAGATTTTATACTTCTGAAAGATTTTCAATATAAACATTCAGCATGTTTTCTCTCCCTCTTTCCCCTCTCCTTCCTTTTTTTTTCTCTTCTGTTTTTTTTTGGTTTTTTCCTCTAGTTTAGTTTTTTTCTTCAAGGCTAGAACTAAGATCAACAGTAGATGGTACATGTTGTTTCTATCCTCATTTGTAGTTTTTTCTATCCTCATTTGTAGTTTTTTCATTACTTTTATAGATTGAATAATTATTGTGTTTATATGTAATAAGGAACTACAAATGAATATTATTATATTATATTCTTACAAAAACTTTTGACCAACTTATTGATGAATATCTTCCAAGTTTAAAGTCACAAACATAAAATATAAAATCCCCAGACATACCATCAATAAAGAAGTAAAGTGTATAGATTTCGAGAATATAGATATAGCTGGATGAGTCAGCATCGTATTTCACAAATGACACGTTGCGAAGTAACAAATTACGTAGACAGATTTGACGTTCCAAAAATTTCCATTCGTAGCTCAAGGCGAAATATGGAGTCTGTTTTCAACCATCAATAACGTATTGAGTAGCTGACGTCCCTGGAATATCTTGAAATTATTCAATAGGTGATAAATGACTTCATATTTTCTTTTAGTGAACCGAGAGAATATAAAATGATGAATTGAATTTGTCTTTACACCCCCATAAAACATCAACTATGAGTTAACAACGTTTTTGCTATCTCAACCATTGATATAAAATTGCCATTCATCACGTAGCATTATTGATTTGACTGAGAGGACATCTATTTAATAACAAGGGTGCTCATGTTTCCTTCTGAGTAAAAACTCAGGACTCCATTTCAACAGGAGCTGATATTCAGATGACTGTCTGATTTAATTTTTCTCCAGCATCTTTAAGTTATATCGTACTCAAGTACGATATCGTACACTTTATTCTATGATGTTCATTAAACAGTTAACAAAATCGCATCACAATTTCACTATACAATTGCTTCTTCATACATGTTCAATACTGAACTGATTATGAATAGTGCTTCATAACTACATTGATGATTTGAATTATAATGTCTTTCACTAACTACCCAATGACAAAGAATTCCAGATATTCCCAGAACCAATTCATCAAAATGGATATATAGTAAAAATTTTAAACTAATTATGAATTTCATTTAAAAAGATGTTACAGGTGACAATTATTCAATTATGTTTGGTCATTGAGCAAACGTTCCAAAACAGTTTTACAGAAACGCAACACGTGTTTCGCCATACAATGGCTTCTTCAGGCGTGTTTCACTGACCAAATTCCACATATTCAATGCTTAATATATCTAATTTTGAAATTTGAAATACCTGAATTTCAAGTACCTGAATTTCAATTACCTTCATTTTACCTAGCCATTTAATGTTTTATGTGTACCTGAGTTTGTAATGAATTAAATGAACTGAGCTCATGTACCAGTTTCCACATTTGAAAAAATATTCAACTACGAGGAGTTACTCAATTTCATTTGGTCATTCATTAAATCACCTAAATTCTTAAATCCATTTATTTCTAGAAATTGTAGAAGATCGAGTTTCAAACTTTTCTCTTCTAAATGTCTAAAAATAAATAGATTTGAGAATTCGGGTAATTTACTAAATGACCAAATAGAATTAAATAACTCCTTTACTTTGTAGTAAATGTTCAAGAGGTAGCGAAAACTTATGTCAATTTCTGGAACTTCATCTAGCTTTTCCTAATATGACTAATAACCAGTCCGTGCAAAGGTTATTGTTAAATCATCTTAAAATGGAATTTTTAACAGGTGATGATCGACTGTATTGCCTAACATGCGCCAATCTAACTGACTAATATGGGACAATAAGTATAGCTGAGGCAACAGTCAATCTAATAATAACACTGATGATCTTCAAACAAGACTCAACCTCTGACGGAAGCAAGAAACTCTTTCGAAGGTTTGAAATAGATGAACATTTCAATCTAGACCACTATTATAATATTCATGCAGTCATTGTTCACTGTGGTTCTGGCGTTGAATTTGGTCATTATTACGCCTTGGTCAAAGACGAAACGGACTGGTTTAAGTTTGACGATAGTCGTGTCACGAAGTGTTCTGGCTATATATTAAATCTATTTGAGCCTCTGGAGACACCCTACATTTTGTTTTATGAGAGAGAGGACATTGGCACATTTTGTTTTATGAGAGAGAGGACATTGGCAGATCAAGATCTTCAGATGATGTTGTACTGCAGGTTTTTCCGGGTTTTGAATTAATTTAGGATGTCTCTAAAGGCTCCAATAAATTCAAGACATCGCCAGAACACTTAGTGGCACGTCTATCGTCAAACTTAAACCATTCCGTTTCGTCCTTGACCAATGCGTAATAATGACCAGATTAAACGCCAGAACCGCAGTGAACAATGACTACATGAAGATTATAATAGTGGTCTGCTAGATTGAAGTGTTCATCTATTTTGAACCTTCGTAAGAGTTTGGTGCATCCGCCAGAAGTTGAGCCATGTTTGAAGAACATCAGTATCATTATTAGATTGACTGGTGCCTCAGATATACTTATTTTCTTATAACAGTCAGTTAGTTTGGCGCATGTTTGACAATACAGTCGATCATCACCTGTTAAAAGCTTCATTTTCAAATGACTTAACAATAAGCTTTGCACGGACTGGTTATTACTCATATTAGGTACACATAAAACATCAAATAGCTAGTTAAAACTCAGGTACTTGAAATGTAGGTACTTCAAATTGTAAAATTAGATTTGTTAAGCATTGAATATGTATAAATGAATTTGTGATGACATGCCCGAAGAAGTCATTTTATGACGAAACTCATGTTGCGTTTTTGTAAAACTGTTTAGTGAAAATTTCACAATAAAGTTTTTTTTGAAAGCGTTAGTTATGGATTTTCATCAAGTATCGGCCGATTCCATCATATGAATTCTATTGATATCTATGCATCCTAAAAGAATTTCTCAATACGTCATAGACATAATTGAACTCATGTCCAATTACGATTACTCTTGATTCCAATAGTTGAATAGACCTGAATCATAGATTTCAGTTTCAATATGATTTCAAAAGTTACATTCAAGTATTCAATTTCAATTGAATGTATTTTTCAACTGTTCAATGTTGGTTACTCTAGACTCCTGTAGCTGAATAGACCTGAATCATAAATATTTGTTTCAATTCGATTTCAAAAGCCAGTTTCAAGTATTTAATTTCAATTGAATGTATTTATTAACGGTCCACTGTTGGTTACTCTTGATCCTTATATACACATTTTTTCAGTATAACAGTTTTTGGCTTTCTAATTTTCCATCATTGAATAGAAAATGTGTGAAAGTTCCAACAGTAGGAATAAAAAAGGAACATAACCACAATTTTTGTTTAATGATAAAGCCAAAGGCTTTTTTCCCAAAAAACTAAACTTTCCCAAAAATATTCCCTATTCAATTCAAATAAAGATGCTATGGCTCGTGTGAATGTTTATATGTAGTTTCACCATGTCAAAAGCAGATTTGTCTCTTTCGTTGGCATAAAGTCCTGATGTTACGAAAGAAATAAGTGCTTCGTCTAGTAATTTTATCCAAAACAGTACCAATGAGGTGAAAAGACAGGTATTGTCTCCCGAAACTTTAAAGCACACCAATGATGATGACAGAGTTCCATGTGAGTGACATTTTATATAAGAACTCTTCCAGATATCACATTGTGTAGTCTTCCTATGGATGACATTTGTTTCAATTCCATAATGAATGTTTATAGTACTAACTGAATCCGAAAAAGTGATTTAATTTTCATATCGGAGTAGTTGTTTGAGAAGGGTTTTTTTCCAGTTCGTATAATAATAATAGTGATAATAATAATAATGAATGCTTTTATTGAATGATTACATTGAAAGGTACTAACCTAACCTAACAAATGGCTGAATTGAATATCTGCACATGATAAATCAAGGCAGAAGTTGCTCTTCAATCCAACTATCTGAGAGACACCTTTTGTGTTTGTTCTTCATATACTTATTTGAAAAGAGTTTCTATCTTAATTATTTTCTCTTTTCGTGAAAAGCCAAAAAGTTTTTTCCCAAAGACTAATCTCTCCTAAAAATATTTCCTATTACAAGTCCTCGCTACTTGTCAATCTACAGTTTATATTTTGTCATACATAAATAGAAAAAATGAATTGACTCTCTCTCCTCTTTATCGATATGATCTTGTTATGGTTATGAACAGTATATTATTTTCCAAACCCAAAAATATTATCCAAATGCATTGATGTACATGAATTCACAAAATCAACATTTCATTATCATTTTAGTGCTCGCTTCATTAATGTGACATTTCATGACGTGAATACTGTTCACACACTTGTTTTAAGTTATGATCAATAAACGTTATGATTATTTTTACGACTTTTCATAATTAAAATACCCAAAGCCATTTGAACTTTGATATAACTGTACATTGAAGATAAAAATGATAATGATTGAAATATTCAAAGGAAAATCAATAACAGGGAATAACGAGAAAGCCACAACTAAATGGGAATAGGCAATATTCTAATGGTCACCGCTTCCGGATTTGGAGACCCAATTAATATCCAGTTTTGGGTATTAATGGATCAGAGTTATTGGCAATGACGATAGTAGATATTTTTCACTATCACAATCAGTACCAGGCTTATTGATAACAATTGCAGGATAACATACTACAAAGTGTAGTATTATTTTTCCTTTTTGATATTTTTCCATAGATAAAAAGACGTCGGTTAAGCCAGAGCCCAGTTTATCATCTACTGGACAGACCAATGCTCATTTGGGAAATATATTACCGTAATGAATAGGTCGTTAAGATCGGATTAGGGTGGTAGTTTACCGTCTCCACGTATTCTTCGGCCTTGAAAAAGCATCTTGAATTAATCAAGGTTTGAATTAATCTCCCATTTTATCAAATATAAACCATCATAACATGTCAGTCGACTCGGAGAAAGAAACGTAATTGCGCAAAATTTCAATTTTACAATAAAATTTATAAATAACAAACACACATATGACACATGTATTGAAAGAGTTGGTACACAGTGACTACATTCATTACATACCCATGACACGGAAGAGAAATAGGTAGTTGAAATAGTAGATAACGTTTCATAAAACGCTAATAACTAGTAAAATATGTATGTTTAAACTAACTTTAAAATCGGTTTCTGTATTCCTTAAGATGCCAACCACTCGTATCGGACAACAGTTAAAAACTCACACGAAATAAACGACGATCAGCAATCCCGAAAAAAATAAATATAAGAGATCCTATGCTTTGGATTCGGCCGATACTTTATGAAAATTCATGACGTATTCAAGAAACACTTCATTATGGGCTTTTCACGACACAGTTTACAAAACCGCAACAGGTGTTTCGATCTACAATAGCTTTCTCAGGTCTGTTCATACTGGCTAAATGCTGCCTTATTAGTGCTTTATATAATATAACTATCTGAATCATGAGACCTTTGACCTACTTAATGATTTTACATTATAGAAGAAAGTTTACGACAAAATTTTTCATTAACTCCAGTTTAATGTGTAATGGAGGTAACAAAACGTTTTTGGGGTTAACAAGAGGTATATTCTTCACGTTAGCTTGACCTGGAATATATTTATATCTCGGAGGCCATTCTTTTACTTATTAATGGATATGTGTTGCCCTACTATTCGAAAGGCAAAGAAAATAGCAAAACTTCGTAAATCCGCCCTGAAGATCTAGTAATACTCCTATGCTTTTCAGGTCACCACATATTTGCCACTTATACGTATTATAACTTATTGCATTTAGAATAAGTGACATACTTTCGTGTGTTTCCTTCATGGCAACTGCATGCGCAAGAGGAATAGAGGGTCTTTTGTACCATTATGGAGCGGAACGGCTTTTAAACTTGTTTTAGACGAATCTATAAATAAACGCCATTCGTCCGGGTTATGTGCAAATCCCAATTTTTCCATCACACCATTTTGATTTACACAAACACACTTTTTATCCTGCTTAGTAAAAAACGAGGATAGCTCATGGTTACGGTTCCTAAATATTGTAACTTTGGTTACAGCATACATTCAGCAGGTCACGAACTAGGTCATAATAATTCAGGTTGTTTGATTAAATGAGGTGTTCTTCCTTCACTCTCGGGAAAATAAGGATCGTCTTTTTCTGGCACATCATGGGAACTTGCCTGGTCATCATACATTTCCGAATCTTCCTTCTAATTTGCCGGGGATGCTGGAACTGGTAAACCTTCTCCATGAAGAACCAGCCTTCTTGCAGAAGGAATATCCGGATGTACAATTTTGTGTTTGCTCTTTTTTGAAAAACCAGACACGTTGTGATGATTTGTTGTTCCTCGCCAATTCATTGGAACTGCAAAAGGCATAGAAAAGCGTTTGCCATTCAACCAGTTACTTAAATTTGCTGCAAACGTTTGGCAACATACGTAGGGAGCCCAGTCCCGATCTTGGTCACCAAAAACACATCCAAAACTTGTGGCAGATGGAATTTTTGACGAAACATTCGCTGCTTTTATGATTTTTCCCCAAAAACACTACACTTCACTTTTTGAACTGCATTTCCCCCAACGGTTGATGAGCCTGATGATTTACCCTGACTGGCTGAATTATCATGTTGTTGTATATGTCGGAAATAATTTACTGGTTCAGACTTGATTTCTACTGCAGAAATTGTTCTCGAAGAATACTCTTGAACCGCTCTTTCCTTAGCTAAGGCGATCTTCGACATTCTTTCCAAAGTAAAATTTGAGTCAGTGGGGTCTTCTTCGAAGCATCTGTCGCGAATTTGGCTTTCTCCTAGTCCAATGGTGAAAACATCCCTGATGACTGTTTTCAACTCCGTTCGAAACTCACAATTTGCTGCCAAAGCTTTTACCCTTGCCGACCATTCTGAAACTGTTTCGTTTTCCATTTTTCTTGCAGTACAAAATTTTAATCTTTCAGAAAATATTGAGTTCACTGTTGCGAAGAAATCCGACAAAGTTTGTTCTAATATTACATACGTCTTGGTGTCCGGTAAATCTGGCGTACATAAATTTCGCAGTAGCACATACGTTTCCTCGCTTAGTGAACACAAAAGAATTGCCTTCTTTATTTTCATCGTCAATTGAATTCGCGATAAAAAATTGTTTTAAACGCTCACTATAAACTGTAAAGTTGGACACTTTGTTATTGAATTTATCAATGTTGTATAGCGAATTTTGATCAGACATTTTTCCTTTGTTTTACTTCGGTTTCTCGAATCCTCGTCACCAATTGTTGTGTTTGAAGTTATAACCAAACAAGTGTTCAATGCTTCTCGTTTATTACTTACTAGCCATGTAATCGGTCTGCGATACATTCAGGCCCGAGAGCCTTTTTTTACCTAGCGAAGTGCAGGAGCGTACTCTAAAGTTTTCCCTAATCCACTACAATAATATTGATATATCAAGGAGGTTACATACGCGCCACCTGTCCGCGAATAGATCAAGCAATACTGTCGATAATTCTGACAAATACAGATCTCGAGCTTGAGAGTTACAAACAAACAAACATACATACATACAGGTGAAGCTAATAAGAGCGTGTTAAAAAAATACTTTTTTCAAATGAAGAAGTACATGTAGAGTGAGTTCGAATTATATCAAGGAGGTTACTTACAGCGCCATCTGCCCGCGAATAGATCAAGCAATAATGTCGATAATTCTGTCAAATACAGATCCCGAGCATTCAAACGACTGGAATAAATATGGAATGAAAAGGGGAGTTACAAACAAACAAACATACATACATAAAGGTGAAGCTAATAAAAGCCTGTTAATCAAAAAAAAAGAAAGATGTTATTGGTGGGTTCACCAAAGTATGTAAATGTTCTATGTCGCTCTGTATCGTTTCTTGCTTCATTGATTCCAGATATATGTATAGCATTGCAATGATTCTGAACACAGCATTTTTTCACTTTTTTTACTTTTTTAAGTTATCAGTTTTTGACAAAGTCTGTTTTGGCATGAAGCAGTTTCTTGATATTCCTGGTAATATCACTACTAAAGCATTGAGAAAATGTGCGAACTCTGACATCTCTATGGAACAGTTTGACTCATACCTATAACTGCATTGATTAAATACAACCAAACTCAAAATTATTGCAGTTTTTGCTGACGGTCATTTTCTCTAAAGAAATAATTCACTTAATGAAATGTATGATTATTGGTTCAAATCAACAAAACATTCTGATATACAAAAAACTAATATCCTAATGAAACATGATCAAGTGCTTCGACAGTGCTTCCATACTTAAGTGATGTTGAACGAAACTGCGTGTTTCATTAAATAGATTTGATGATCCTCATTCATTATAGACCCTATCAAATGAAGTGAAAATACGGCATTGTCTGGAAATTGAATTGAAACACGGAGTGTTAAGTTCCCAAGAACAAATCGCATCTCCGAATTGGCTGAAATCAAGTTGAAAATTGAAGACACAAATCACAGAGGAAAGAATGAAAAATAGAAAGCCTGTTTTAAAAAACAATAAGGCGTGTAGAGTAGTTGAAACTGTGAAACACTTTTTTTATCAGAAAGGTAATGTATTGTTTTTTATCTACTACAGTGTAATTTGGACAGCGTGCTCTCTTCAATAATTATACTATCCCATGTCAAAAGTTAACAAGTTTATACCAAAGAACATATGGAACTATCATCTAAGCTACGATGGTATATGTATATGTCTTAGGGATAACCGACAATAACCATTTTCTCCTCGATTAATAATGACTTATTTACGAAGCGATTTTAGGCAATACAACATTAATCCTTATCCAGTTAATTACCTTCAGTACATTGTGCATTCAATATAGATCAATATGGCCCTTTACAGCATGTAATTTGAATTAATATTTTCGAAAATATTACGCATACAAAATGTGAAGACAGGGCGGATGCAGTGGTACCGGCCGGGGGTCCGGCGGCGCGTGCCTCTAAATAGCAGGTCGAAAGCCGCGCTTCGCCCTATAGCACTTTATGATTAACAGCGATCGCAGGCCTTTATATGTATATTCAGTATCAGCATTGCACTCGGACAGAGCCGGGGCGGCTCGCTAGTTGTTAAATAAACACAAAATATATACAAACTGGTTCACCTTTGTGGGTCCCTTGAATTTAATGAGCATCTTCACTGGCATACCCACATTATAAATTTAGGAACAAAATTGGATCAAATCTGCTACAGTGTAAAAATCATATATGCAGCAAATTTTTAGTCTTCCGCAAAATTTTGTATATTATTTTGGGGTTCTTGCAGTGGTGGTGGCATCTCAAATATATTTGGAATTCAAAAGAGGGTGTTTAAACTGAAGTACCGCCAATCTTGTCGGGGCAAATTCAAAGATAATGATAGTACATGAACTGTACATTTATGAATGTGTAATGTACTTATTCAAACATGAAGATAAGTTCTTGGAAGCAGGATCAAATCCTACTTACCCTTTGCGGAATGCAAATATATGTTTTCTTATTCATAGGCTAACACTAACAGAAAAGCATCCGTCATATGCGTCAATATGTGAAAGATTTCCTTATAGACTGTATCTGTAGAGTAGGGAGCGTGAGTGTAGACCCACAGCATTTAGCCCACATGTGACCCATTGTACATCCTCCCGATGAGTTGTCCTCCTAGGTCACCGTCCATCCTGTCCTTTCCAGGAAGGGGGACAGGTCATTAGGAGACATATCCTTTATATTGGCAGGTGTAGGCCAATACTCGCCGAACATACACTCTCTTTGTCTCACGGTGGCCTCCGCGAAAGTTTTGGAAGGTGCAACGATATTACTGTCGTTGTGCGGCTTTTTCAATTTTCTTGGGGTTCCCTTCGTGGAGGAGCACAAGTGAGGGAGCTTTCCTGTAGGAGCAGCCGGTTCCTCACCTGTATCCAAGGCGGAGCTCTTGGCGCCCGCCGCAAGATGTGTCCTTGCTGTTGGAGGTGGAACGGGGGAGGAGGAGGGTGCACTTATAGTTGCTGCCACTCCTGCCTCCTTTGCTTTCTTTCTCCTTTTGGCCTCGGTGCCGCAAATGTGTTTACGCCCTGTCTTTTGTCTTACATCACGAGGTGATCTGCTATGTCCAGCCTCATTCCAAACGGTAGATTGGGGTGGATATTTCTTTTCATCCCCAGCCACCGCCTTAGATTGAGGTGAGCACTTCTGTCCAGCCTCGGGATTGGTTTTTGTTGTTTCTGTTTTCGTATTTGTTTCATTCATGTGAGTTCCCACGAGTAGCAGGGGAAAAGTTGGTCACCTCTGGCAGAGACCCGCATTACCAGAGGTAGGCTTATTACAATAAGATTTCCCCTGTTCCCCAAGGGGATCGTTCTTGACCGCATATCACCCTGCGGTCATTCAGCTGTCGGTACGATTCCTTACACCTTGGATAGGCTGGTCCACGGTGGTAGGTTTTGCAAAGGCTTTTGGGGAGTTTTAGTTTCCCCCACCCTACTTATTTCTGCCACTAACCAGAGTCCGGCGACCCCGTCCGTAAGGCCACATTGGCTTCCCGGACAAGGCCTCCAGTCCCCGCCACCTGGGGACGCGCCCGATAGGTAGCCCAACCCACGGGTCCTTATAGACTTGTAGCCATATTCAATTCAGGAATATCTGGATTGCTGTTAACTCCGTTTTATATTGAGATGTTTTTATTCCTACTGCATACTGATGGTTTTTCAATCCAAAATCAAAAATAAAAGTGAACCTAAGATCAACCCATGGGAAATTCCGTATTTTAAACCATGACTGAGAGATGGGTAAGTATCGTCAGAGACAATTCTTGCACCACAGATTTCAATTTTCCAAAAAATAAGAAGTATAGGAGAAACTCGAACGGTAGTGGCACTGACAACTTTTTTTCTTTCACGACCCTCGACGATGCCACTCACAATTTCTTTTCAAAAGAGCGTCTGTAGTGGAAACTTTTGATCTGAAACCGAACTGAGCACCATCCAAAATAATTTTAGAATCCAGATATGCATTGTTCGTGACAATTTTCAGAGTCCAGTATGGCGGTTATTGAAACTGGGCTAAATGTATCAGTTACTTTTGGATCATCTATTAGGTGAGCTGAACAGTTCGCAGGCTAAGACACAGATAGCACTACTTGTAATGAATCCATATGACTTTTAGTTAAGGCTAACCTTCGAAAGACACTTGTTTGAATTTCACAGGTATCGGACCACTAACCTTCGAAAGACACTTGTTTGAATTTCACAGCTATCGGACCATTAGTTTGTGAGACACATTTCATGTGTTAATAAAGCATTGCTTTTTGGCGAAAAAAAGGCTGGTTGTGATAAACATTTTCGGACTTTGCATTAAGAAAATCAACTTTTGAGAAGTGGTTTGCTAAGTTTAAACGAGATAAAATGAGCACCGAGGACGACGCACGCAGTAGACGCCCCGAAGAGGCTGTTACCAACAAAAAAATCAAAAAAGTCCACAAAGTAATTCAGGATGACCGCAAAGTGAATCTAGATAGCTGAGGCTGTGAATATATCAAGGGAACGTGTTGGACATATCGTGCATGAATATTTGGGTATGCGAAAGCTCTGTTCAAAGTGGATGTCGGGCGAGCATAAAACCCATAAAACCCGATTTTATGCGCCAACATGTGATAATGGATGAAAAACGATCGTCATCTGAGTAGACTGCACATGATAAACTGTGCAAAGACGCAACAGTCCACTGGCAAGGTTATGGTATCAGATTTTGGGATGTTCATGGTATAATATTCATCGATCATGCAAAACCATCAACAGCGACTATTTCATAGCGTTATTGGAGTGTTTGAAGGACGAAATCGTGGAAAAATTGCTTCATTTGAAGAAAAAAAATAGTTCAGTTTCATCAAGGCAATGCGCCTTGTCACAAGTTGATGAAGACGATGGTAAAATTGCATGACCTGGGCTTTGAATTTCTCACACACATACCATAAAAACAGTATCGAAAAATTGCACTAGTCAACAAATAAAAAAAAATTGCGACTAATATTATAATGGCTATACATGAGAGTATAAAGCATCCTGACTGCGACTTCAACATCAAAAATTTTCCATCATGTAAAGATTTTGAGTTATTTGAGTTATGGTTATTTTTATTTCATACAAAATTTTTATGGGAAATATAAGATCAAAATAAAAAAAACAATATACTTTGAGGATAACAGACTTTATTCACAATACACATGAAAAAACATTCAAATGAAGTCTTTTTTGCCTAACCTTTTTGCAAATGTTGACTTTCGTTTATATGTTTCATCGTTTTCCCTCATAAGGAACCAACAATAATCTCCCATCATAGCTGCATCCCATCTGCCCTGGTAACGTTGCTCCATTGTCAGCATGTCTTGGGGGAACCTTTTCCCTTGTTCGTCACTGACAGCACCCAAATTTTCGGGAAAAAACTTCAAATGGGAGCTCAAGAAATGGAGAGACATGCGACATCCCATTCTGCAGTAGTTTTCAAGTAGTTGTGATCCAACAAATATACCTTCCTTGAGCTTTGCATCACTTAATTTTGGAAAAACGTGTTTAAGATATTTGAACGCATCACTTTCTTTGTCTAATGCTTTCACAAAATTTTTCATTAACCCCAGTTTAATGTGTAATGGAGGTAGCAAAACATTTTTGAGATTAATAAGAGGTATATTCCTCACATTAGTTTGACCTGGAATATATTCATCTCTCGCAGGCTATTCTGTTGCTTGATAATGGCTCTGTGTTGCCCTACTGTTCCAAAGGCAACGAAACAGCAAAACCTCGTAAATCCGCCCTGAAGACCTAGTAATAGTCCTATGACTTTTAGCTCACCACATATTTGCCACTTATACGTATCATAACTTTTTGCATTTAGAATAAGTGACATACTTTCGTGTGTTTCCTTCATGGCAACTGCATGTGCAAGAGAAATAGAAAGTCTTTTGTTACAATTATGAAGCAGAACGGCTTTTAAACTTGTCCGGGTTATGTGCAAATCTTAATTTTTCCATCACACCATTTGGATTTACACAAACACATATTTTATCCTGCATAGTTGAAAAAGAGGATAGGTCATGGTTACGGTTCCTAAATATTGTAACTTTGGTTTTAGGGGCTAGTAAATTCTATTATTGTAATCTAGACCCTTGTCTTTGTACAAGTGGATGTCTCGAACTAGGTCATTTAATTCAGGAGTTCTTCCTTCACTCTCGGAAATATAAGGACCGTCTCTTTCTGGTACATCATGGGAACCTGCCTGGTCATCATACATTTCCAAATCTTCCTCTCAATTTGCCGGGGGTGTTGAAACTGGTAAACCTTCTCCATGAAGAACCGGCCGTCTTGCAGAAGGAATATCCGGATATACAATTTTGTGTTTGCTCTTTCTTGAAAAACCAGACACGCTTGTCATGCAAAAGTAACAGTCGTTGTAATTATTTGTTGTTTCTCGCCAAATCACTGGAACTGCAAAAGGCATAGAAGAGCGTTTGCCATTTAACCAGTTACTTAGATTTGCTGCACAGGTTTGGTAACATACGTGAGAAGCCCAATCCCGATCTTCATCACCAACAACACATCCAAAATATGGTAAGCTACTTTGTTCATTTGATTAATTGGCCGTTTCTGCGATTTAGGAGTGAACTGACCACATATATAACAAAAACTATCTGCGGGATTAAGGCAGCACGTTTCTGTACTTTTAACATTTTTGTACTGTTGCGAACGTCGAGTTCAAATATGTGATACAAAGATAACACTAATATAATAGTCTTAATATTTGCGTGTCTGCTCACCTTGCTTCGCTAATACAACTTTCCACTACTCACGTTCAACCAATATTGATGATTCGATTGTCAACCTGCTACTTTTATAGCGGTTCCGTATTTCTGGTATTTTCTGGAAACTTCGAGTATCGGAAGTTCGAGAAGCGGCGTTACAAGTCTCATAAACAGCGGAAGCAGATTCGAATACTGGGCAGAGCTCCTGTGTTACCAGATTTCAAACATTTTCCCCAATTTAGGGGAAAAGCAAATTTGGAATGTCGTGTTAATTAAATTTTTGTGAAAAAAAATTATAACTCAGAAATCTCTCATGTTAGGAAATTTTTACTATCACTTTCGCATTCAGGGACCAAAAATTAACAAAGAATTGCCTTTAGCATTACAGTCGTAAATTGGCTGTAAACTAGTGTTATATGACCGCTATTATCATTATATCACCTTCGAAAACAACTATACTGAATGATATTATCAAATTATATGTAATTATATCAGCTTACGAACTTTACAGTACAGTATTTCTTAAAATTTGATTCATTTTGAAAATCTCGAAACATGCTGGAAATATATAGGTATATTGACTGAAGTGTTCGGAAGTTCGATTATACATTTGTATGTGTTTCTCACAAGCTTTGTCCACAAGATTTATTCTTAATGACAATAAAGTATATTATTGTTATTATTATTATATGCATGAATAATTTTCGATGATTTATCTGTTTGAAATAATTCAGTGCGTTACCATATTGCCTTTGATAATGTCTGATGCAGCTATATACGAAACGTCGGACATAAAAACCTGCAGACCACGGCCAAAAAACCCCAAAAATAGTTCATTTCCCAGCTTGGAAGCTTTCAGCCTTAATCAATTTTCATTATATTTCTGAACATCCGAAGTTTTTACGATCAGGTTTTGAAAAATAAGTGTTCAGAAGTTGTGTTGCGGCGCTAACATTGCTTTAATGATTGGATAAAATGAAATTCAAAATATGCCAAAATATTCAATAAAATCTCTACGGGCACGAAGAAAGAAAATGTTTTTCAATCATTTGTATTACCCATCTTGTACCAGAGCCAACAATTTCCCTTTGTCTTCTTTGCGGTTGAATTTGTTGGCAATAAAGTGAACATATTAGTTTTTAATGGTGTGAAGAGGGGAAATGAAAATAACAAAATCCCGGCAACCGAACAAAGGCGGTTTTAGAAAAACAAACAGTCGTTTCGGATGTATCCGAGTTGAGGCATTATAAATTAGTTTCCGAATAAAAAAGATGAAATAACGTTCGGATTCGGAATGCTTGACATATTGGATCATTTACTATTGTCAGAAATCGATAAAGCTATTCACAATACAATACTGAACAAATTTGAATTTATATTAGCTTGTGTTATTGGAAATAGGCACCTGTGGTTCGAAGGATATCTTCTCAAGGTTTTGAATCAGTTTAGATTCATAGATTTATAGGTGTGGAATTCATTCGTTCCCAAAATAAAGTGACATTCGTTTCAGTTGCTCGCTTGAAAAACATAATACATACTCAGATACTCTGAGAAGAAATATAAAGGTGCGTATTCACCAAAAAAGCAAGCACGAGCGAACAAGAGTGAACGAGCATTCAATAAAAGCGAACACGAGCAAACATACACGAATGCTCGTTCATGCTCGCTCGTGCTCGCTTTTTTGGTGAATACGCACCTTAATCTACATTTTTTGTGTATAGGTCAACTACAAATATCTTTTGGAAATTTGTAGATAGATGTGAATGCCATCAATTGTTTACTTCTGAATTTATTGAATTACGAAATTCGATAATTTGAATGAGGTTGACAATGTTTTTTGGTGACTCTCATTGTCTAATAAATATAGTTTGAAATACTGAAATTCACGCCTCCGCAGGGGGAGCCTGAAAATCAGCTATCAAGCCCAAGGCAGCAGCCGCGCAAAGGAGGATTACAAATAAGGCAGCAGAGGCGCGTGTCAAAGAAAAAATCCTTTTTTCAAATGAAGAAATACTTGTAAAGTGAGTTCGAATTATATCAATTTCAATAATGTCGATATATCAAGAAGTAAACGTACAGCGCCATCTGCCCGAGAATAGATCAAGCAATAATGTCGATAATTTTATCAAATACAGATCCTGAGCTTGAGAGTTACAAACAAACATACATACAGATGAAGTGTGTAAAAAAAAGGCATTAACAGATATGAAATCTATGGAATGAGAAATGAAACTGAAATGAATTACATGTTAAAATTATTGACAATGCTGTCATTCGGGTGCGTAGGTTACAACAAAAGTAATATCAAAAAACCAGAAAAAATTTAAGCAAAATGAATAGGCAATGACTTAGAGAAATTTCAGAATGCTAATTTGTGAAGAGAAATAATCAATGAGTGAAACATCAATTATATATGAACAACAAAGAAATGTCTATGCCGAGATACCGAGCAAGACGGTCGATTAGTGCTTTCTCATAGAACTTGGGACCTTTTTTACATTGTCCGCAAATTGACTTTTTCAAGTTATTGTGTTTTGCGCCACCAACAGAACGATCCAATGTCGTGTACTTTTACATATCATCCGACCAAATGAGTACACCTAATCATTTGAATCCGATTTTTCCTGGGATTTCTGACTACAAGAATCGCCAACCTGCAACAGCAACAACAGAAACTCTGGACCGACGAAGTAATCAAACCATGCCTTATTTCACAGCAGTGAGTCAACAACAATTTCCATAAAAAAACCAAGAGATCATTTTTCCTTCAGTTGATGGAATACAAATGCAAGAATATCTCCATGTCACTAGCAAATCGCATGAATTCCAAACAAATTCTATTCGCATCAAGGATTTTCAACAACCAAGTCTGCATTCACCTCTCTAATACAGAACTGGTCAACACATTCAGGAGTGAACACGGTACAATCACTATAGGAAATTAAATCTTACGAGCAAGGAGACTAATTACCCCGTTTGATATATAAATTTCGTCCGTCAGCCCTACCATTTCCCACTCTCTTCTAGAACAGAGTCTTCATTAAATAGGCCTGAAGATGTTGTCACCAATAACATTCTTGCGAGTCAACATGTCAAATCTCGATTTTGCACAAATACTAAGTTTCAAAAGGCGAGTCTATATATAAATTCACCAGAAGATATCAACATTCCAGAATCAATTTTAGTGATTCACGATAATACGTCGTACAAAATATATCACTTTACAACCTCAAATGTTTCAAGTGCCGCCAACTTGACAATATATCTTCCCAATGTACTGCTGAACCATCGCTCCCATCGCCTGATCATAATGAATCTCCTTCTCCAGAAATACCATCGGAACAGAACGAAACAATTCTGTTGATAGTTCAATCTTAATTGTTGCTTGTATTTTATTTCATTGTAATTCCAGTTTTTTTGCCTAATATATTTGTAATTTTTTAGCTAATTTTTGCAATTTCTATAGATTCTTTCAAGGTTTTTAAATCAATTCATATCATATTAGACAATGGAAGTCCGAACTAATGAATTGCACCACGATACATTGTCAACCACCTTCAAACAAACAAACACAATTTTCATAATAGAAGACTTATTAATCGAATGAATAGTCAGCATTATCATTTTTTATGTCACTAGACAGTTTTTAATCTAATTGTCTGTCATCGCTGAAACAAACATGAAAAGTATAAAAGTATCTCCTGATATAATAATCTGTTCAAATTTGCAGTAAAATATTTTAATAATTCCAGTCGTTACTTGAGAGATTACGTTTGAATGGATGAGAAACAATAAAAAAAAATACATTTTGTACATGAATTTATTCCCAGAATAGTTCATTGGATAGTGTTGAATATGGCCCTAATTAGATACACAGAAAAAATTGAGTTTCGCGCTCGGATGAAACTCCCATCTAGTTCCGATTGGAAGCCAGCGTTTTACCAAGTTATGAAAGTTAAATGGTCGAACCTCACTTCGGAATTGGCAACTACATTGTGTCGCAATGTCAATCACCGCAGATAGGACCTAAATCATCATTCCAATTTCACCTCTATTCTGTTTGACCACAACTGTTAAATCGAAAAGTAATTGGAAAATTTCATAGCAAGTATGCAGATCAGAGAATCGTTTCTCCAGAGATCAATTTATTCTGCCAGTGAAAAAACAGTATTTTTCAGAAATCTATCCGAATCTAATCTATCAACCTTGAAAACAATATGTTTTGGGATAATTTTGTGTCGGTTTATGAACGTATTGAAAGTAACTTGGCCTATGTAACTTTTCTAATTGTAATTATTTTTTATTTGGACTCATTTCATCCAATAATGGAGAAGAATGTTATTCAAACAGAAAAATAATTGGATTACTGATAATGATATTGTACAAATTCTGATTCTAAACAACTGTAATAGTTTGGATTCGAGTTTACAGTAAAGAACATCAAGAAAGAAATAAATACTAATGAAAATACATTACATATCAAGAATAGCAAACAGAAAGAACAAATCATCTGAAACACGGTTAGCAACTAGTAAGGTAAGGCAGAGAAGAATACAAAAGTTAAATATACTGACATATTTCGGAAATTCGTTGAAGAAAACAGTCAATTCACATTTTGGAAGCGGCACTGAATATCATAGAATAACTGAAAAATATAAAATCACTAGGCATCGATTGCGATACACTAAAAATGCTACATTATACTATACTCCAGAATTTCATAATAAATTACCAGTACATATTAAAAATTTGGAGAGGAATAAACTAAAAATAGTTTTAAAAAATTATTTGACCAGTAAGGCTTTTTATAATTTTGACGAGTATCTCAACAGTACCATCATTATTGATATTTTAACGTGTAAATTATATAAATGTGTTTTATACATTGTAATTTTAGTTTATTTCATTAATATTCATTTTGACTTGTGTAAAACTTTATGTTAAACAGCACCAATAAACTATTCTATTCTATTCTATTCCATATGTTATATCTAAAGGATCGTCGATATAAAGTGGTTGGTTTCTTGAGTTTATATGAAATTTTTCATATTTTCTTTTACTATATATACCCAAGACATGCTTTTTGAACTCTTTCAATTCTTCAAATGTCTTTTTTATCCAGACATGAACCGTACACAGCATCACAATATGTAAAATGACTCGAAACTTTTGAACTTACTGGTGATAACTGACGCGTAGGATGAAGCATTTTCAAACTCATGTAACCCTGTACACATTTTGTGACATGTTTTGGAAACCCTAAATTCACGTCCATTCCGATAACGTATTCAAAAACACTTCATTGAGAGATTTTCACCAAACATGTTTTGTGAAAATCTCACAATGAATATGTTAGTTATGGATTTTCATCAAGTATCGGCCAATTCCATCATATGATACCTACATTTTTGCCACGTTCCCGGGGCACATAACTTTATCATCAATAATAATATCAATATGTTTTCCCCCAAGCCACGATTAGTACCACAAACAAGTTTTGTTTGAATTGATTTTGAGTTTACGAGCTTACGATGCTAAAATGAGACAAGTCAGATCTTCAATATGTTTCAGATTGGCAGTAGCAACGTTATTAGGGTGAAATAATGAATAAAGTATGTCATCCACCTACATATGTGAACTATAATGTCTTAAAACACAAACTGGATCACAAAAGTATACGCAAAATGATAAGGGTTCAAGTATCGAGTAAATTCACTAGCTGATTTTCCATTCGAAGTTTTTATAAACTGTAAACAATTTTTGAGATAGCTTTCAATTAAATTCATAGCAGGTTCAGATAACCCGATAAAGTTCAAAATAGCAAATAAAATCGGATAACTAATGTTGTCAAAAGCCTTGAAGAAGTCTTTAAGTATCAAAGCAGTCGTGTTACCTCTGTCAGCAGCTTCAAGAATGTCTTCAGTTTTTTCCAAGACAGCAGTTGTACAGCTGTGTTCTTCATGAAATCCTGACACATTTCAGGAAATATATCATTTTTTAAACATCAATTCTTTATATTAGTAAGATATAATAGTATTATAGGACAGCATAAGAGTAGCAAATACAAAATAATTTTATCTGAACCTACGGCTTTGGTTTTTATTTCTAAAGTACATTTGTAAACAATGTTTTCAATCACCGTCTTAAAGGAAATTTGTCATTAGATATATTATTTTTCGAATAACTTTAATAATAACTTAATAGCTCATTACTAGGTACAAAATATTGGTCAGAATTACTCATTTATTGATTTTAATAGGATCGTTAAGTGTTTCTGCCAAGTTGATAAGTGTATCTTCTTGAAATTGAACTTACCCAAGTCAAATGAGGTAGTCTTCAAATGTATTATCAATTACAGATCCAATATGATACATTAGTACGGTGATCTGTGAAGTTTTTGAAAATATGTAGAGGAATGTAGATGCGCTCTTCTCTGATCTATCAAGAGCGTTTGATTATATCAATATTGAAGTTAGGATATCAAAATCGAAAAGACTTGGCTTTTGTGGAATATTTTTGTCATGGCTGGCACCATTACTGACTCGCAGAAAAATATCTGTTAATATGTCAGGATAGCAACCGACCTTACGAAAAATTGAACTTGTTGTCCCGCAAGAGACTTCATTTGAACCGTTGATTTTCTTATACTTCATAAATGACATGCCAAATCATATCAGTTCTAATAATTTTGTCTTGTACACTGATGAAACGCTGACAGCTGTTGATGCAGAGTCATATGAAGACCTGGCAGATAAACTATATTTTTTGACGAATGAGTTCAAATCTTGGTGCCGTAAAAATCCATCAATTGTTAATGACTACCAAAATGTCTGTTTACAATTTTCCACCGTAAAGTATTCGGTGGGAACATCAAGCTTTCACAATGAATTAAGTTTTCAGGAGTTTAGCTCTATAGTGACATGCACTGGAATAACGATATCATTCATTTTTTGGAAAGACTAATCAGCAGCTATCATGCACTTCTTCAATTAAAATGTATTTGATTCACAAATTCATTGCTCAATTCTTATTATTGCCTTGTGTATCATCATGTCTCCTATAATGTTATTCTTTAGGGAAATGCAGCAGGCGCTAAAATATTTATACTACGAAGAATGTTAGCCCAATCAATTTCCAACAAAAAAAAACTCTTCGTTACTGTACCTTAAAGAAAATTTGCACAGTTTTGTTTCAAATACGAATACACATACTTTAACTACAAAAACAAGTGATTATCTAAGAATTCCAAAACATTCTAGTTATCTTTCTGAAAGCTCTCCAGAATTCATAGAGATGAGGTAGCAAAAATTAACATAAATTTGCAAAATGAAATCATATTTATTGAATAAGTGGAATGTGGAACTTTTGCATTAAATTGATTTATTGAAATCACTTTTTTCTAGCCGGGCAGAACTGATGTCTCTCTGCAGAGACGGGTTCTATATTATACGAATGATCCATGTATGCAAAACATCAAAGAGATACAATTGAGAATCTTTGCAACTGTATTTTATTGATGAGTTTGAGTTTCATACATTTTCTATATATATTTCAATTAACTTTCATCATAATAACCGTTCTCAAGTTTTCATTATTTGAAGTGAAAATAGTTTCCTGGGGAAATATGGTACTCATATATAAAATTTCGGAATCAACTTTGAAATAGACTATAACCTGCAATTGAGTCGTTAAAAGTCTGCAACTTCAATTATACCCTAGTTGGAAAGTATCTGTTACGACATAAAAAATGTATATCCAACTGAACGTTTCCGCCATAATAATTCAATGTTAACCTACATACCTAGTTTTCTGATTCACCAAAACCAATAAAGCCATTAAGGATTTTTTGTTGTAAAGAAACCGTATTTCATGGATTTTAAGTGATTATTGGAGTATTGAAGTATGAATAAATAAATGAAAATGAAATTATTCACTGAGAATACTTCTGAACGATAGTAATACCTTGGAAGGAAACTTATGATCCTTATATACTTTGTATTTCTCAGTCATTATTTGAAGTGTATTATCAGCTTCATCATTCAATTCAAATCAAATCACTTCATTATCTTCAAGAGAGTACAGTACATAAAATTCGTCAAAA